>MNCI01000614.1:118691-142713 GCA_015680685.1 Gnetum montanum | reverse complement strand
TAACCATACAATCGTGACATACAGGTAAGCTTGGGAAGATAACGATCAACCAACCCATCCTTGTTCCACAAGGGCGCATAAGCACTTAGTCTTTGGAATTCAACCAAATCGTGCGTGAAACGCTCATATTCATATGGTTGAGGGTAGGGGTACCTCGCTGCTCATCAGTACAGAAAGATAAAAAAACACATAAAGGAAAATATAATCGAAGTTAAAGCATCATAACGGAGGGAAACAATCTTGATCTTTATTGTCATCATGCAAGGTGTCTAGGTATAATGCACTCAAATAAAGACTTTGTATAGCTACCTTAGACCACACTACAAATACTCACTAACTATTACATAAGACTACAAAATTAAACTGCAATAGCTTCGCTACAACTACAGTAATGGATGTCATAAATGTAGTAGGTGGGTTCATATTTATAGGTATTTATGACTATTGCATCAATGTAGTTGAGTCAATGTGGATGCATTAACATGATTTATAAAAACATTGTTCATTTAATTTTTGACAAAAGTTAGGTAGAATATAAATATATGTAAATCATTACTCAAATTTGTATTCTCTAACATGCACAAGCCTAGTTTAAGCATAAGAATAGCCACTCAAAGAGGTTAGGTTTTCACTCATTCACCAACCCTTCTAGAATTGAACTTAGTAAAATCAACATTAAGGCTCTAGGTGATGATCCTTAATACCAAGGATCATGATGCAATCATACACTATTCTAAGTTACAGTTACAATCCCTAATGTCATTGATTCTAATAAGTAGTAAGGAGTAGTACGTCAAGGACTATCTTTTAAAGTGATAATAAGGTGTTTATTTCTCAAGTCATAAGAGCTAGGTTCAAGCATGAACACAACCATGTAAAAGAGATCACGCTTTCCCTCATCCACCAACCCTCCTAAGATCTTGCCTTGGTAGAATGAACATTAAGCCTTTAGATGATGATCCTTTGTAAGGAGTGGTATGTTGACAAGATGTACTAATTCTAAAATGACCAATACAAAGACTACATGATGAAAAAAATGAGGGTTGAAGTCTTCTATATATCAAAGTAGTTATCAAAGTGTTGAAATTGCCTAACTATAAGCCCAAACTATCCAAACTACCATCACTACTATAAAGCACAAAATTGCAAGAGTGGACCAAGCATGCATATGGACAAAGCACTAGGGTGTATAGAAATCTAATGCTCGTTAAGAAGATCATCTTTAAGATGGTGACTTACCATTTAACCCTAACAACCAAAGCCAATAAGCTCATATCATTTCATGCATAAGTAGTTACAATTTTTCAAATGAAGGCTAAGGCTAGTATTCCTCATTTGATATTCTCTAAAATTGAATGCAAATTAATAAAAAATAAAAATTCTTATAGTAGATTTTACTTTGACATAATTCATAAACAATAATAAGAATGAGATTGATTTGCTTTCATTACAGTACTTTGACTTAGTTTAATTTTACCATTTTTAGCATTTAATTTCTATTTTTCTCATGATATAATGCTCATGTTTCCATCATATTATAATTACTTATTACAATGAGTGCAATCTAATCTTAAGCATAAACATGCATATACTTGGTAATTCTAGCAGTGGTTCACTTAGTATGCCTAGTAGTGTAAATACTTGATAATCCAAGTGATGAATGTATATGTCTAGGATTCGAAGTGGATTAGAGAATTAGACATTTATTATATTAGGGTAGAATAGGATTTATTTTCATGTTTTAAATAATTAGATATTAACTATTATTTTCCTATTACAACTACTTTAGACCATGGCCATTACAACATTAGTTATCACACACGTCATCTAGGTAATCATATGAATAGAAGGATCACTACTAATCTAAGTGAGAAGAAATTGACCTATGATCACTTGACAAGACTAAACATTGTTGTTAATTCATCCATAGTGATGAATCATGAAAATTGTACTAATCATCTAAGATATCTTATTTATGATATCTCATATCTATGATATTATAGCTGCTACATTGCATCTATTATATCATAGGTTGGGATGCTATGTTGTTGATGAGCAATGAGGTATCCCTACACCCAACCATATGCATACGAGTGTTCACGCACAATCCGATCAAACTCTAAGGATTAAGTGCTTATGCCCTTATGCAGAACAAGGATGTGTTATGCAGTCATTGTCTTCCCAAGCTTACTTATAAGGCATAATTATATGGTTAAGTAAACTTGAGGTGTATGATTTTTATGTTTTTCTTTTATATTTTCTATTCTGGTCTCCTAAGTATGTGCAATAAAAAGATTTAATTAAATAATGGGTTTTGTAACTCTAATGTGAATCAAATCCTAACACCAGCATCCGTTCCCACTCTCTGGACACATCTTGACCTAGTGTAACACTACTAGGATTACCAAACACTAGTCATTACTAGGTTACCAAGTGTTTCATGTATACTCGAAGTGGTCATGCTGAGTGTGCTAATTCATTGATAATTGATAATTAATAATTCTATGGGAATAACATTAATTAACCACTGAAAGCATCAAATAACAATAAACAATATTAAATGCAATAATTAAGCTATTTTGAATGTTGCAAGGTTTATCACAAAATTCATCTTTATTTCTAGATAGAAGGTGTGCTCAGGTACACAATGCTCAAATAAAGATCTGTTCACTCTATGACTCCTACTGCATGCACTTAGAAATAATTCTAACTCTTGAATAGAAAACTACAAGAGTTCGGCTAAGGGACTGAGAAAACTACTCCACAGACAAAGCACCCCTATCTCTTATTTATAGCCAATGAGATAGGCTTCAACATCGTGTGTCTAATGTCACTTGGCCATTTTGATATTGCGTATCTGATATCAAGGGTCTGATATTGTGGGTCCAATATCAGGTCACTTATTTGGTGACTCATCATGCCCCCACGACTAAATGAAAACTCATCCTCAAGTTCCTTACAAAATATTGGGAAGGTATGGGATTATTGACTAAACAACAAATGATGATGCAATAGGATGGAAAATGAAAGAAAAAGGAAGATAAGAGGAATAACAATGGTGAAGCCAATAAAAATGCATAGAAGGGAAGAGAAAAAAATGGATTTCATGGATGGGGTGAAATGAGAAATAGTTGAGTGCAAGAAATGTTTAAGGGAAAGAACTTAACAATTGCTCCAAAAAGGAATGCAAGTGGGTCCTCCCCAAAGTAGGCTCATGTCCATTATGCCCTAACAAACCCACAAACCAAAGAGTCTGTAGGCTCTAGGAATGATATATGGAGACAATAGTTAAGAATTCACCCACAAGAATTTACCAAAGAATAACAATGCGCCAACGAAGATATAGACTAATCATAAAATCGGCAATGAGGTAGAATATGAGAAGCAAGATGGAAGAGAAGAGAGAATGGAATGGAATCCTGAAATCAAAGTTGTGTAAAGTCCCTTGTGTATTATGTGGTTAAGGTAACTTAATAAAATTCAGTCCAAATCCAGATTAAAACTAACCACATCCATTGACCTCACATCAACACACTTGACCAACCCATCCTCCTGAAGCAACAAGAATGCTTTCACAGAGCAACCACCATTCCAAAAAGAGAAGAATAGAGAAACAAGAAGTGAGAAAGGGCCTTAGTTAGAGGGAACCTTCAGACATGGGTAACATGTCTTTCTAGTGCCATAACCAGTGCTTATAGCCCATATTCCTTTATTATGTCTAATGGGTGTGCTTTGAATTCCCACTCTTCTTTTTTTTTTTTTTTTGAGTAAGAACCACACCATGCAAAGACTTATTTGATTTATTCAACTTCTTGATATTAGTCTACAGAAAAATGGCAAAAATCCTATGAAAAAAATCTAAGCACCCAAGAAAATAGCTAACACAAATGCGCCAAATTCCCTTGAAGTCACACCCTTTTCAATCCATTTGAATCTTTCCTTAGTTGGAAGAATACCAAACCACAAATTCATTAATAGGTTTGATCAGAAAAAAGGGATAGTACACTTCCAAAAAAAAGGGAGATTATAGAGTTGTATAGATGTATGGATGGCATGGACTCATTGCCTATTTTATCAAAAGAAACCATATCTTAGCACCAACATTAAAATTCAAAGGTAAAAACCAAACATTAGCAATCAACACCATTATAGTACAACCCACCATCATGAGTACTTATTATGTGATAAGTGAGAATAAATAAATAAAAATGTAATAGAGAAAGAAATAGTAAAAATTTTAACGATGGTGTAAAAAAAAAGAAAAAATGAAAAATGTGTAAAAAAAAAATGTATAAAAAAAAAAAAAAAAAAAAAAGAAATTAAGGGCTTATAATAATTAGCATTGGTAGCCATCTCTCCCACGACTGAGTTGGAAGGAGGAGATCAGAAATAATGAGCATGGCTATCCATCAATAGAGGTAGTGTTAATACTAGCCATTTTGGGCTTATGAAAAGGTTTGGTTTGTTGGATGTTGACCAATAATTTCTTATCCAAGCTTCCAGGTTCATAGATCATCATGGCCCCTGAAGGAAAAGTTTCATAATTGATATAAGGTCCTTCTCACAGTGTTTGAAATTTAGTTCATTGTGGCACATGTGTGGGATTCCAATAAAGAACCATATCTCCTGGTTGGTATTTGACTTTCCTAATTCTTAGGACATGATATTATTTGTTGAAGGCCTTGTGTAGTTTACTAGATGATAGGGTGACTAATCAATTTTCATCTAGCAAGTTAAGATTCATTAACCGTTCTTTCTACACTAGACTAAGGTCAAGATTAAGGTCATATGTTATAGATAGTGTACAGAGCTTAGCTTGGATAGGAAGTGTTGGAAGTTTATCGTACACCAACTTATAGGGAGAGTAGCCTATAGGGAGTTTCCATGTGAAGAGGAAGGCCCAAAGAGCATCATTCAGTTTGGTGCTCTAGTCTCACCTATATTTGCTAATGGTTCATGTCAAAATTTTTTTGATTTCCCTATTGGTGACTTTGGCTTGACCATTCACTTGACAATGATATGGTGTAGTCAGTTTATGCTCAACTCCTAAGCTTTGCATCAACTTCTGAAAAGTCGCACCTATAAAATGTATACCATTATAAAAAATAAATGCACAAGGCATGCCAAACCTATTTACGATTTGTTGTTGAACAAATCATGCAACGATAGATGATGTATAGTCGATAACAATAGTTGCTTCTATCCATTTTGTAAAATAGTCAATAACAACAATGTATGCTTTTCCATTGGACATCGATGTAATAGGCCCCATAAAATCAATACCATATATGTCGAAGGGTTCATAGGGTTGAATCCATTATTATGGACCCTCCATTCTAGTAGTCATTCCCCCATCACATTGGCAGTGATCACAATATTAGACAAAATGATGGGCATCCCAAAATAATGTAGGCCAATAATATCCTACAAAGTAAGATTTTTATGGCTATTCATCTCTCAGCATAATGACCCCCACAAGGGCCCTCATGAGCATCTTTGAGAACTCGTAATTAATCTACGTCAGGAACACACCATCAAACCAAGCCATTGAAACATACCGTGTAAAGGTGTCCATTGATTTCCATGAAATGTTTAACTTAGTGGAGAAACTGTTGTTTCTTTTTAATGTCTAGCCCTTATGGTGTTTCTTCTATAAGAAGATAAGTAAGAATGCTAATATACCAATTTGTATCTATGGGTGATTAATTGTTTATTACACCTGCAAAGATGAGTTCATCAGGGAAGCAATCAGAAATTAGGTATTCTTCCTCTTTATTGTCCCATCACATCCAAGATAAATGATTAGCAACAACATTCTCAATGCCTCTATGATCTACTATTGTGAGATCGAACTCTTGCAAGACCACAAGCCATCATATGATGTGAGGGCTCACCATTGGTTTATTCATAAGGAACCAAGTTGCACTATGATCTGTGTGTATGAATACCTTAGAGCCTAATACATAATGCCTAAATTTCTTTAGTGCAAACACCATGGCCATTAACTCTTTTTTTGTTGTGGTATAGTTGAGCTGTGCACCAACAATACTTCAACTTGCATAGTGAATGTAATAGGGACATTTGTGCTCATCTAACTCTATAAGTACGGCTCCTAAAGCAAAATTGGACATGTCAATCATTATATGGAATGGTCTAGACTAGTCAGGAGCTTGTAGAATGGGTGTTTCTATGAGCTTCTGCTTCAAGGTTTGAAACGCTAACTTACATTATTTGGTCCATTGAAAGGATACGTCCTTTTTTGTTAATTCTACCAACAGTCTTGCAATCTTTGAAAAGTTCTCGATGAAGCATCTATAATATCCAATATGTCTAAGGAATGATCAGACATCTTTTATAGTTTTAGGTTGATGAGTGATTCCTTGGATGACTTTAATTTTTTCAGGATCTACCTCTATCCTTGTTTGTGAAATTTTATGCCCTAATACAATGCCCTCTTGGACTAGTAAGTGGCTTTTTTGCCAATTAATCTTTAGGTTGGTTTCAATACATCATTTTAGTACTTACTCTAATTGGTCCAACTCTTGTTCAAAGCTCACTCCATAGGTGGAGAAATCATCCATAAATACCTCCACACCATTCCCTATTTGCTGCTCAAATATATTGAGAACTAAATGTTGAAACGTTGTTGGAGCATTAAATAAGCCAAATGGCATCTACCTATATGCAAATGTCCCCTTCGTGAATGTAGTTTTGGCTTGGTCTTCTAGTGCTATTTGGATTTGATTTTACCCACTATACCCATCCAGAAAACTATAGTAACAATGCCCTACAATGGTATCTAAGACTTGGTCAACGAATGGCAATGGGAAATTATCTTTAAATGTTTCCATGTTCAATAGCCTAAAGTCTATACACACCCTCCATTTATCACCTTTTTTGGGCACAATGACTAATGGACTAACCCATTCACAGTCAGTAATGGGGTAGATGAACCTAGCCTTCATAAGTTGTTCAATTTCTTCCTTAACTACTTGCTTAAGCTTTAAGTTCAGTCATCCTTGCGATTGTCGTTGAGGCTTCATTGAGGGGTCAGTGTAAATTCTATGTTGGCATATCCTAGGATCTATTTTAGTTAATTCGGGATATGACCAAGCAAAGGCTTTTAACCATTTGCTCACCATCTTCAGCAGTCTTTCTTTTTGTTGAGTGGCGAGCTTAGCATTAATGATTACCAATTTTCCATTCTTGAGAAATGCATACTCCATATCGATGGGCAACGATTTTAATTCAAGGGGCTCTTGCTTAAACTTGTCAAGGATTTCCAACTTCCCCTAGTTGATATTTTTAGTGTCAGTACTTGGAAGTTGATGATGGACTTGCCCTAATGCATCTATGCTATCGATATAGGCACAAGTCAAGCTCTTAGTTGGTTCCATGCATAAAGTTGAATTACTCTCTAGGTTAGCTATCAGCCACTAGGTTCCTTCCTATCTTGTGGCTGCTGCATATAGGCATCTTTGTATGTCAGCCACTTGTGCACACTGATTACATGTAGGCAATGCTAAGCATTGTACAAACTAGGACTTTTGCATGCAGTTGCACCCTGTGTCACTATATGCGATGCATGGAACTTTCTTCTTCTTGATCTTCCTAAACACATTTTCTTTTGATATCTCTAGAGAAATATCATGTATTCCTAGGTGTGCATCAATCGTACTTAGCCATGCTCTTTCCCTTATGATTGGAAATTCCCCCTTGCAATTGTTAACTTGAATCACTAGGAAATTGACTAGATACGACCACCCATAAACAGTGGTGATAATGTCCTCCACTAGTCCCAATGGTATAGTTATGTACTGGTTGGCCAACTCTAAATGAATGTTACTCTTCTTTAGTGGAGGTAGGTTCTAGCCTTTATACATTTCCTGGGAGATCAAATTAACACTAGAACTTGAATCCAAAAGAGTTTTGCAAGGCTCATTTCCAACGATTTACAAATAAATAAGAGGACTTTTAGGATTAAAGAATTTCCTAGGAAGATGGCCAGCTTTAATCCAATCAGTGATGATGTGGGTTAACATAATAGTGTGCGTTGAGTATGATTTTTGGTTCGAAGGAAGCTCCAAAGATTCAAATGATGATAAGGCATTTGGATAATTAGCCACTTGTGGTTGTAAGGACTTGGTTGGACTGTTGGTTCTAAAGAAATGTCTCTTCCTTGATCGGTTGTCCAAACCAGCAATAGGTTGAAGACTGACAACCCTTGTAGCATTACGTTATTGCGGCTAGATAGGAAGCTCGCCCTACATAGTTAGAGTAGGTGGTAATGGAGCTGAGGGTGAAAGAGATCCAGACAGATGAGAAGGATAGTACGTATGTCGAGCATCACCTCGAGAAGAAGAAGTTCTATAGTACTCGATGATCTGGTAGTGAGGCTGAAGAGCAGCGTGACTAGTAGAGTCACATGGAGAGATTAGCTACTAAACATAATACCCATATGGGTCAAGTTGATGGTAAGGGTACTATTGACATGGTGGTGGCATTTCCCATGGTTGTGGGTGTTGCCATTGGTGATACTGTTCATTTGGCTGTGGTGGAGCTCCACTCAAATAATATGTCAAGGGTTGGTAGAACTACCTTGGATTACCTTGAGGATAAGGTAACTTTCTAGATGTTTTCCATCTATTTAATCATGGGTTTAGTGCATACACCCCAAACTCTTGTAGATGTGACACCACTCGGCAACATCCCTTAGGATGGTCATATTGGCAAATCTCACATCTACCATCATTGTCTATGTTTAAATCCACAACTTCTTCGATAACAGTAACCCTTCCCTTACCCTTGTTACATCCATACTTAGCTTCTTTCTTTTTCCTTCTCTCTTGGTCACTACTTTGTTCTCTAGACTCCTCTACTATTTTTAGGATAGTTTGAAATTTTTTGTCTAGGGAGTTCCACATTTGATCTACCTTTGCCGATACTTCTAATGCAAATTTTTGAATTGACAAAGTCTTTCTATTCACCATCTCTTCAAGTGATGACTCTTCTTCATCTTTGCAAAATCTAATTCCCTTCTTTTGGAGGGAAGGATCTCTGTTGTACTCCTCTACACTTTCTCTTTTCCTCAACTTGCCTTCCTCCTTGGCATCTTGCTCCAATAATCTTTGTATTTGATGGGCTCTGAGCTCGAATAGCCTTCCTTGGGCATAAGCCCCAAGGGTTCTTCGCATTTCGTACCTAAGCCCATCTACAAGATGGTGTAGTTGTTCCTTTTGCAAGTAACCATGGCCAGGGCAACAATGTAATAATGAACAATATTAGCCCATGGCAACATCCAAGGGTTCATGTCCTCCTTGTTTCCATCCTTGGATTTGCGTACATAGGTTGGACACTTGGGAGTACATTTGATACTTATCGTTGAATAGCTCCAACATGGTACTCCATCGACAAATAGATTCCAGTTCTAAGAACCGATACAAGCTTTCTACTTCCTTGATCAATGTCCATGGAAAAAAATTTAGCTTTTTCCACTTGTTTTCCATATTCTTTAAGGCACATGTATCATGGAATTCTTGTAAATGGTTTTGAGGATTAGCATTGTATCCCCCTTCAAATCATGGGATGTTATTCATGTCTAGTCTTTTGATCCTACTATCTTTCTAGTGCCTTATTGGGATCCTAACAACCTCTATTATATTTAACATACTTCAGGTGGCAAGTAGGGGTTCATCATGATCATGCTACCTATGGCGTCTATGATACCTATGTTGTTCCCTAATCTCCCTTCTTTCATGATGTGTCTCTCTAAAATGCCCTCGCCCCCTTTCTCTACTATTTTGTTGGTGATTTCTATCTTTCCTATCATTGTCCTCATGATCTTGCCTGCTACGACTGCATTCAAATCTTGAAGGAGAGGGGAAATAAGATGATGAAGGTGAAGAGGAAGGAGGACTATCACCATGACGATGCCTGTCACCTTCTCTTTGGTGGTCGTGACCTTAGTCATGGTCACAATAGGAATGTCTATCATTGTCATGCATTCGTGTTTCTTTTCCAGATCCTTTGTGTCCATTGGTATCAGAACCTAGGTTATGAATAGTTAAGTGAAGATTCTGATACTCAACTCCTTGACCGAAGTTAAGGAGAGGAACATCGTTTTGTGGAAAACCTCCCCAGACAAGTTCACCAGCATTGTTTTCACGTAGGACATATAGGACATCCTGAGACCACTTCCCCTTCATGGATTTGTAATGTCTCTCCTATTGTAGATCCCTCTAGCATTGTGTCTCCATGGGTTGATACTCTCTCTAATCTTGTTCATGCACAATGTACTCTGATTGTAAGTGTTGCATACCAATTCGTGTGAGAGCACAAAGAAGCATGCTCAGGATTGAGCGATCAAGAGGTAACACTATGTTACCTTCTAAATCATGCCATTGTAGCTATTCATCCTAGTGGAGGAAAAAGGTAAAGTTTGGTACATACTCATCAGGATGAGCATATAGCATGCAAAACTATTAGGGCACTGGTTGATCATCATGTGCACCCCACCTCTAATTGTTCATGGTATTGGACCTAGTCGGTGAAGCACTCTCATAAGAAGACGGAGACATGATTGATTACTCAGTGTGCGGTACTCTTTTCCAGTGATTGTAGGATAGCTACCTTTAAGGGTTCGTTCCAATGATGGAAAGATTTTCTAAGTTCTAATCAGCACACAAATAACAAAATCCTCAACAATGGCACCAATTATGAGCAGCGAGGTACCCCTACACCCAACCATACAAATATGAGCATTCACATGTGATCCGATTGGACTCTAAGGATTAAGTGCTCATGTGCCTACATAGAACAAGGATGAGTTATGTAGTCATTGTCTTCCCAAGCTTACTTGTAAGGCACAATTGTATGGTTAAGTAAACTTGAGGTGTATGATTTTTATGTTTTTCTTTTATATTTTCTATCCTAGTCTCCTAAGTGTGTGCAATGAAAAGATTTAATTAACTAATGCGTTTTGTAACTCTAATGTGAATCAAATCCTAACACTAGCATCCATTCCCACTCTCCAAACATATCCTGAACCAGTGTAACACTACTAGGATTACCAAACACTAGTCATTACTGGGTTACCAAGTGTTCCACATATGCTCGAAGTGGTCGTGCTAAGTGTGCTAATTCATTGATAATTGATAATTGATAATTCTATGGGAATAACATTAATTAACTATTGAAAGCATCAAATAATAGTAAACCACATTAAATGAAATAATTAAGCTATTCTAAATGTTGCAAGGTTTGTCACAAAGTTCATCTTTATCTCCGAATACAAGGTGTGCTCAGGTACACAATGCTCAAATAAAGATCCGTTCACTCTATGACTTCTACTATGGGCACTTAGAAATAACTCTAACTCTGGAATAAAAAAAAACTGCAAGAGTTTGACTAAGGGATTGGAAAAACTACTCCCCAGACCAAGTGCCCCTATCTCTTATTTATAGCCAATGAGACAGGCTCTGACATTACATGTCCGATGTCACTTGGCCCATCTGATATCACGTATCCAATATTGAGGGTCTGATATCGTGGGTCCAATACCGAGTTGCTTATTTTATGACTCATTAGTTGTATATACCATTTTGTAATTGCAATAAATGCCTATATATACAAATCATCTATTGTGTTTTAAGGCATCCTTGGTCATTCTAGTAGCTGGACTCTTGTAGTTTTCTTTCATAGGACTTAGCCAAATTTCACTCTAAGTGCTTGTAGTATGGATTGATTAATTTTACAAAGTTTTATTCAAATAGATGATGTACCTAAACACTTCTACATGATGGCAGTAAAATCAAAACTAATTCCTTCCATTGCAACACTTGGACTAGCACTTAGTTTATTTTCAGCATTTTACTCTTGATGCACTTTAGTTTTCAACACTTAACAATTTAATATTTGATCTTGTATTAGCATGAGTCAGACCACTTCTAGCATAATATATTAACATTTGGTAACCCTAGTAGTGGATTCTTGGTATACCTAATAATAAAAATTGGATGCTTAATAATAAGAACAAGAAAGAAAATTGCATTCAAAGTAAAATACTAGAAAATAAACTTAAACTAATCCAAGTATTTTGATGGATAGAAGAAATCTCAAATTTATTACCATTAATGCAACTATGTCTAGTTACATATTCCACTCAAATATAATTCCATACAATAAATTCAATTCATGCTACGGGAACTCAAAGGGAAAAGTTTGCTAAGTTCTATAAAAAGAAACTACAAGAGAGTTTCTAAAAAAGTGACTAAAATGATGTCATAAACAAGGTTGATGTACTCACTTATATAGGCTTCAAGAGTATTAGTGTCGATGCACATGAATGAATGCATCCCGAGATGCATCAACGGGGATGCATCCATGGGGCTGCATCATTGGGAATGCATCAACGTAGCTATCTTATTGATGCTTCATCATACCCCCATGACTAACTAAAAACTTATCCTTGAGTAAACAAAAATGGAATTAAGTTTCTTAAAAAATTTAGGAAAATATGGAACTAACTAAGTTATGGATTTGACAAATAAAATAACTCTTAAGTGCCATGTTGTACAAATTACAAAATTGATGCAATTTACAAAGAATTTGGACACTTGAACATGGTAGGATGGATAGGAGGAGAGTTAGGCTGAGGGACTTCTCCCATCGATGAGGTAAGAGACATGGAGTTAGGTGCAATTGTTTGGGGAGCCAAAGACTAGAAAATACTTTCAATGAAGGTGTATGGCTCTTGTTCAACCTCAAATTCATCTTCCTCTTCTTGATGATCCTTTGAGCTAATTCCCTCACTAAACTCATCAACCACTATGAGTTGTATGAGCCTTTGTGCATAAAAGTCAATGAGGGGGATTTGTTCATCAGGAGATGGGATGTATTCTTTCCCATCCTAGCATATGATTTCAAATTGATGTGTAGCATCAAATTTGGAGTGTGGTATTAGGTGTCTGGCTTGTATCTTGACATAGAGGAAGTGACAGAACTCCTCATTGATAATTGCGAAATTTGAGTTTTTGCCTCTTTGCCTAAGTGAATGCCTTCGCTCTATGACTATGGTTCCTTTGAGACATAAACACAAACTACATCTTGGCCAAATGTCATATTTGTTAGGTTAAGGAGCAAGATAATTGATCGATTGAAAGACATTATTAAAAGATGTTGTTTTGACCGCTTACTATTCTCAGCAAAACTTTTAGCAAGTTGGGTTTTCCAATGGTGCAATTGGCTATAAATGGAAATAACTATTAATGTTACTATGGTAGTGTAAGTGATGATAGAGGATATACCCTACACTTGAGAAAAAAAAGTGTGGAGATTTTGTGTTGAAAAATCCAACTATGTTGGCCTTGCCAATAAGAGCTGCACTAGAGGGAGGTGGGGTAAGAGGGTAAATTGGCAACAATTATTCTACCCACTTGCATTATGTTGGGGTTCCCTTATCTTGGCCAAAACAATGTTCTTTTTGAAAAACGAAGTGGGTTTTGCTAAAAAAAATTTCGTAGCAGGGGGGTTTGGATGGTCTAGGGGTATGACACCCATGCTAGAGGATATGACACATCCACACTAGGGGAGTATGATAGACATCCATGCTAGGGGGTATGACATCCACGCTGGGGTTATGACACATTCATGCTGGGGGGTATGATACACCCATGCTAGGGGGTTATGACACCCACACTAAGGGGCATGACACACCCATGTTGGGGGGTGAAACACCTATGCTAGCTTTAGAAAATACAATGACTACTCTAAGGATTCTGCCAAAACCTAAACACCCATGCTAGGTTAAAAGAAATCTAGCAACTGCTTTGAATTTTCTACCAAAATCCAAACACCCATACTAGGGGTATGAAATTTACACTAACTTTGCTATGAAATTTTCATAGCAGAGTATGAGGTTTTGGGTGATGGAATCACCAACGTTGGCCTTGTTGGAAAATTTTTGCAGCAAAACGGATAAAGGTTTTGGCTAGACACCAACACTAGCTTTCAAATTTTTAGCAACTACTATGAAATTTTTCAAAACACAAATTTCCTGCAACCTCCACACTAGGTTTTTGTGGTAGGAGGGTATGGGTGTCAACATCAGGTGTTGTGAAAATTTAAAGATTCTGGCTAAAAAAATTTAGAGTTTTCAACCAATAGGCAATGCTGTTAGAATAAGAAATAAGATTAGACATAGAACTTAAGTGGAGGCCCTTCTTCTAGCATGAAAAACTATTACACTAGAAAAATTTGAATGTTAAGTAATCAAAGATTCCAGGTGCAAAATAGCTTTAACCCCAAATCCCAAGGGCATCTATGAAAAATAGGATCTAAGGTACCATGGATGGTCCAGCAGATCACCTAGGGACTTAGAAAATGTAAAACAAGGATAACAAAAATGAAAATATAATGTAGATCTAAGAAAATAATGCATAAAATAAAAATAATAAATCTAACTTACACAAAAAGATGGAACTTTGAACTTTATTGTAAAAATAAAGGGCATTCAAAAATGTGTACAAAGGGGATGCCTAAGGATGCAATGGGCATTCACTTCAATGGATGCTTGGAATCTATTGAAACAAGTAGCCTTGAATGTGATAGTCAGCTTCACAACTCCTAAAAATGTGAAACCTTACTACAATCCTAACCAAATCTGCATAGTTGGTGGTATAGGGGAATGAGATGTGTGGGAGTTTTGAGTTGCAAACAAGAGCCACATTATGAGTCTTGATGCCTAGGTTACTCAGTGTTGATGTAGGACCACACACAATCTCAAGGGGTAAAAGGGGTTACAATGCCTATGGGTTCCATGTTGAAATTTTCCAAAAGCTTTGTGTTTGCAAGGGATTCTAAAAGGTATGGGATTCAAAAATGGTGGAACCCTTTCATAGTGTACAAGTTTGGATTATATAGGTTGTATGTCCATGAATTTTACTGCAAATTTCTACGTAATTGCTAACAAATTAATGTTATCTACAAGTGTTGCAGGTGTTCAAATCCAACTGGGTTACTATGTATGGCAAGTTTTGATAGCCCCATAACATCAAAACCATTTCTTTTACTAAAATTAGTAAGTGTAAATTTTACCCACACTAGCTTCTTCCTTTCACACTAGCCTTCCAAGAGCAATGTTGAGCCCAAGGGTATAAAACCCATGCTGGGGGTATAACACCTACATTGGGGCTACAGGAGCCATGCTAAGGTTACTGGGGCCATGCTAGGGGGAAGGTGCAATGCTGAGGGGATGTAGTAGCAATGCTAGGGGGGTCAAAGTTATACCCCCAATGTTTGGCATGGGTGATGTTACACCCAACCACCCCTCCCCCTCACATGCAAGTGTTTCTAGTGTAGCAAATGTTATACCCCCAAAAAAACCCATTAAAATGCCAATTTTGGTAGTCCAAAATGCATTTGTAACACCATTCCCCCTCCACAAAAACTATGAGACATTTTTCACCCCCAAAAACTAAAGAATGTGAATTTTCATCTTTTGGATTGCAATCTTCACATTTTATAATGAAATTTTAGCCTCAGGTTTCATGGGGTGAGAGTTACAATGCAAAATAGTTACAGCATGAGTTTTCTTCGTGGTGTTTCATAATTCATTTAGCCCTAATGATAGACACTTTAATGCAACATATAGTCCATCAAATGACATAAAATGATCCCTACATTGCACCCAATGCTACATACAGCTATTCCTCATTGCATTGCACCCACACTCATACAACCATAGCCATTCAACTCATAATGTGGGCACTCAACATCATCTGCCAAACATTGTTTTTGTCCACAACTAGATGTTCTACTATGGCATATTTTCCACCATCTTAAATTCCACAATAATCATGATGCTAATCAAGGTATTTTTCCTCCCATCTCTTTTGTTGAATATCCATGATTTTTCCAACATTTACCTACTTATTCACTATACCTATACTCAACATTTTCGTACCATCACCCATCAACCATTTTTGAAAATCCTGAATATGATTATCCTGTGGCATAGACTCCTACCAATAATTTTCAATCCCCTACTAAATTCCAAAGTAGCACAACCCAAAAAAATGATCAAATTTTACTGCATGATCATTTTACACCCTTAAAGAACTCCACTTATAATCCTATTCCACTAAAAGTGGAGGTCTCATGTGCCCTACCACAATATTTTTAGCATATGGGGCAATGCTAAAATTGGGAGATAAAGTGTGCAATTATTTACCATCCTTTTCCTTCTCATTTTCTGGGATCAATGCCAACCATTTTTCTTTCTATCAATGCTCCAAGTTGGATACTAGCTATTACTAATTTTGTAAAGAATACACTGCCCTTCTTACCATAGTGGTCATTCCTCACCCACTCTTACCTTGGGTTCCATTGCTCCCTTCATGATGCCTTCTGTCTTTGCTCCATCACAGATTTCATCCTCTTCTTGATTGACTACCTATCACCTAGCTTCCCAAATGCTAGATATGAATTTTCATCAACACATGACCCACAGTCACTTTTGGGAGGACAATGATCAACCAACCAGGATTTGAAACTTGCTGGAAATGCTCTCTTCACTACAATGGATGATGAATTTTTTGCACTACTCGTGTCAATGGAGGAAAGTGATGATGATCTTATGGAACCATCTTGTGTTGTTGAATTAGCACAAGATGAACATTGGATTGCTACTATGGAGAAAGAGCTACAAAAAATTCACAAAAATAATACTTGAAGCCTTGTTTCTCATCCATTTGGTAAGCTAATTATTATATTAAAATGGATCTTTAAAATTAAAATAAATCAACATGGTCTAGTGGAAAAATTCAAAGCTTGCCTAGTTGCCAAAGGATATCTCCAGCAGCAAGGTAGAGACTTTGATGATAGCTTTACTCCTGTTTCATAGATGGAATTTGTAAAAATCTTTCTTGTTATTGCCACATAAGTGAGCCATGTGATTTATCAACTAGATGTGGCCTCTACATTTCTTAATAGATTCCTTGATGAAGAAGCTTACATGGAGTAGCCACCAAGTTTCATTGATGAAGGAATGAAAAATCATGTTTACAAGCTCCATAAAGCATTATATGAGCTCAAGCAAGCTCCACATGTATGGTAGGCACATATTCATGAATTTTTCATGTAAGAAGGCTTCACCAATATTCAATCCCAAAAAACTATATACAAAAAGGTATCTTGTGATGATTACATTTTTGTTTGTTTATATGTAGATGACTAAATCTATTTTTTATCTACAACTCCATAGGAAATAATTTTCTTGATGCCATGAAGAATGAATTTGAAAAGTCTAATCTAGGGAAGATGCTATATTTTTTGGGATTTCAAGTTATCCAAAGACCAAAATCAATTTCTATATGCCAAATGAAATTTACCCAATCCTTAATTGAGAAATTTGACATGATTAATTGTAATCCCTTAGATACACCACTCCCTTGGCACAAAACTTACTAAGGATGACACATCCCCATCCTTCAATCCTTCATTATACCATTCCCTTGTTCATAGTCTCATGTATCTTTTCAATACCCATCTAGACATCTAATTTGTTGTAAATTACCTCTCCCAGTTCATGCAAGATCTACATGAATTACATTGGAAAGCTACAAAGTGGATTTTGCGATACCTAAAAACTATGATAGATTTTTGGATCACATTTCATCAACATAAAAATTTCAAGATATGGGGATATACTAATGTGGACTAGGGAGGTGACCTTGAAGATTGTAAATCAAGTTTTGGTTTTTATTTTTTCTTTGGTCCATCACTTATCTCCTGGGCATTAAAGAACCAAACTATAGTTTCCCTCTCAATAGCTAAAGTAGAATACATTGCTACATCTAACACTACTACTTAGGCTAAATGCATCCATTCCATTTTCACTGAAATTGGATATACACTTGAACCTTCCACTTGTATATACACTGATAGCACAAGTGCTATTGCAATGACACACAATCTTGTTCATCATGGCCATTCCAAGCACATAGATACCAAGCATCATCATCTAAAAAGCTTAATCCAAGACAACATACTCAGCATGGAACATTATGGGATTGAAGCACAAATTATAGATATTTTTACCAAGATTCTGAGTTGTGAGAAGTTTGAATCTTTCTGAGACTTCTTTGGAGTGGAACCTCTTACCATCATTGGGGGGGTTTGTCAAATGTGATGACTATATGCTTCATAAAAGAACTATATAGATCTCATTCATAAGTCTATATTAAATAAGATGAGATTTTATATTCATGTAATTCATCTTTAATCCCATGTTTAGTTCATCCCCTATTATGAAGATTCTTAAATGAGATGATAAGGATCATCCCCATGATTTCCTACGTTTATGCTTCTCTCTTCAAATCTATTTTTGGGAGATCAAGGCCTATATAATTGTAACAGAACATATTTGTTAGTAAGAGAATTTAAGAGAGTTTCACAAAAGTGTGTTTTTTCTAAGTTTTTTATTTTCTTTTATCTTAGATCATAGATTCAGAGCCCTTTAGATTCTTCATGAAGTCTTTATGAAATATAGAAAAAACATCTAATAGTAATATTAGTTGGATTGACTAGTGGTAGTGAACTACTTGTAGAGTTAGAAATTATGTTAGATGGCTTAGAAAGCAATTTACTAAGAATAAGCATCAAGTTGAAAAAGATCTTGCAAAATTCATAAAATAAATGCAATTTCTTTTAGATTTTGAAACACAAAAAGCCTTGGATAAAGCTCATTACGCTAAACAATGTTGGAATACTTTTGAAGCTAAAAGTGCTTTCACTAAAAGTCATCTAGGTTAGCTATAAATTGAAGATGAATATTACAAGGAATTTTTTAAATTTTTAAAAGAAACCGGTCAAGTACTTGAACTATAATCACTTTATATAAATGATTCCATCTTTAAAGATCTTAAGACTATTAATAGTTTTTTAGCAAATCACTATTCTTTTAATTTTTTTTCTTATGAAGGTTTTAGCAAGGAATCCTTTTAAGCCTCTAGTACACATATTCCTCATCTTATAATAGAAGTAGATCAAATTATTATTAAAGCAAAAATTAGAGTGAAAAAAATTAAAGCAATGACCTTTAGTTTAGCATATGGTAAAGCTTTAGGTTTTGATGGTTTTTCTATTGAATTTATTAAGAAGAATTCAGACATTGTTGAAGATGATCACTTTCATATTTTCCAAGAAGCCTTTAAAAAATATTTTCTTGAAAAAAATATTAATAATGGTATGATTCATTTTCTTCTTAAGAATGGAGCTCTTCAACATATTGTAATTGAAGGCCTACTACTCTTCTTAACAGTAGTGTTTTTTCAAAAAAAATTTATACTATAATTTACAAAATCTGTTTACGATGGTTATGTTATTAGACTCTATTCTATTCTCAATAAAAAAAGTATTCATGAGGAAAAGAAATAACACTTGTTAGAAAAGGAAGATAATGGTACTTTTTAGCAAGCACAAACTAAATTTTCTTCAATAATTTTTTAACTTTTTACTAATCATTTTAATTCTAAAGGTGTTAATAACTTCTCAATATCTAAAGAAAATTCCTCTTTGGAAAAAAAGAAAGTTTTAGTAGGGACTAGCAATGAAAATACAAAGATGGATTTCACTCTATGCAACATAAAAAGAAGAGGCCTATAGATACTGCAATCGATTTAATAATCCCAAAGGTATCTCCTTCTCTTTCTACTTCTACTAAGGTTCCAAATGCTTTTTTATCAAACAATGCTTTTTCACCTATTAGTAACATGGATTTTAAAATAAATGTTGAGCTTGAAAATTCAAGGATGAGGGCCTCCTCTTCCACATCCAGATATTAGTTTTATCATGAAATGCTTAGGATCTTTCTAATAGGTCCAATGCAAAGATTATTAGGAATCATCTTTCAAATTAGCATTTCTCTCCATGTTTTCTTTTCTAGCAAGAAATTAAGAATTCAGTGCATGATATTAGTTTTTCTGGTAAATAGATTTTTAAAAACTATATTATTTTTATTATTGTTCATGAAGTTAATAAAGGAGGTTTTGCGATTCTTGTTAATAAAAATTGAACTAGAAAAGTTTTGAATTCTAGTTTTATTAAACTTAGAAGAGTTATTTGGATTACTTATCATGGTGAAAAATTAGACTTTAGACTTTGTAATATCTATGTTCCTAATAATTTAAAAAATCAATCAAAGGTTTAGAAATATCTTCTATCTTTTCCTAAAGTTTCTTAGATTACTAGAGATGATTTCAAAATGGTTGAAAGTCATTTCAATGAACTTGGAGGTCTTCCTTCTAATATGTCTTTCAAGAAAAAGAACATTGGTGCAATTTTAAAGAAAAATATTTTCTTTCTAATGTTAGCTTTTTATTCCCACATCATTCAAATAAGAAGCACTATACTTGGTTTAATTATCAATAAGAAAATTATAGAATTTATTGTCAACTTGATAAATTTTACATCTCTAATATTTTCTTTTGGAAGTCTACAAGCAAAGTAGAAGTGAATAGAGATGCTACTTTGTTAGACCATTTTCCTATTAGCATTTTTCTTTCTAGAATGAATTTTTCCTCCTTTCAAAAGCATGAGGATTTTCCTATGAATGCTAATATGTTCACAAGACCTAGTGAGAAAATATTTTGAAGTCTTTATAGAATGCAGAAAAAAAGCCTACTAGTCATATTAGTTGGATTGACTAGTGACAATGAACTACTTGTATAGTTAAGAACTATGCTAGATGTTATAGAAAGTAATTTGCTAAGTAGAAGTGTCAAGTTGAAGAAGATTTTACAAAATCTATCAAACAAATATAAATTTTTCTAAATGAGAATTCCTTTAATTTTGAAACTCAAAAAGCCTTGGCTAAAACTTGTTATGCTAAATACTATTGGGATATTTTTAAATCTAAAAGTACTCTCACTAAAAGTTCAAGTTTAAGAATGAGGTGTTAGCTTAGTGGTAATAGCCTTTACCTGGTCACTCCAGGTCACAAGCTAGATTTTATAAGGTAGCATGAAGTTATAAATTTTAAAAAAAAAACATTTTGAAACTAATCTAATAGATCCTTGGGTTCTAAAAAAAATTGTAGTTTTAGTTTTAGCTTTAAAAGTTGCATGAATTGGCTAAAAATTGAAGATGAATCTGATGAGGAATTTTTTAAGTTTTTAAAAGAAAAGGGTCAAGTACCTAAACTAAAATCATCATCATCATCCTAATCATGTCCCAACAAAATGGGGAGTACCTAAGCTGGAATCAATTTATATAAATAATTCCATCATTATTCTAGCAAATCATTTTTCTTCTATTTTATCTTCTTAAAGTTTTGACAAGAAATCATTCTAGGCCTCTAGTTTGCATATTTCACATCTTATAATAGAAGTGCATTGAAGTATTCTTGAAGTAGAAATTATAGGGAAAGAAATCAAATCAACAACCTTTAGTTTAGTAGATGATAAAGCTCTAGGTTTTGATGGTTTTCCTATTGAATATTTTAAGAAGCATAGGAGCATCATTAAAGATTATCTCTTTCATGTTTTTCAAATAGCCATTAATAAAGTTTCTCTTGGTAAAAATATTAATAAAGATGTGATTAGTCCTCTTCTTAAGAATGGATATCTTCAACATATTGGTAATTGGAGGCCTATTACTCTTATTAACAATAGTTATTCAATTTTAGCTAAATGCATGGCTTGTCAAATTCATATGGTTATTAAAGATATCATCAAACTTAACCAAACTAGTTTTGTTAAAAGTAGACATATCTTACATAATGTTATTGCAACTTGGGAGGGAATGTAGTGGGCTTCTCATACTACCAATACATTGATTTTATTAAGTTATATTATGCCAAATATTATGACATGATTGAATGAAATTTTAGTATTTCTTGTCTCTCTAATCTGATGATTATTTTATTCATCTTATCTATACCCTGCTCACTAATACTAATGCTCAAGTTACTACTAATTTTGGATCAAGTTCCTTTGTTTCTCTTTAATGATTACTCTATTAAGGTTGTTCTCTAGCTTCATATCTTTTTATTATTGCTACAAAATTTCTTTTACATAATCTGCATTATGATTTACAAGGGAATTTCATTAAGGTAATTTCAATTGATGATCAAGGTACACAATTGCTTAACATGTACTTTGCCATTGATTCTTTTTTTTATTATCAAAAATTCTTTGCAACACATCAATACTCTTTTAACTAGAGTAGAGAATTATTGCATGTTATCTATCTCTTGTATCAATTGGCAAAAAAATTTATTATTTATTGCAATAGAAGTATTGATGAGTGGGTTACTCTCAAGTCTTGGAAAATCTTGAAAAATAATTTTTTTTTCAAAATTTTAGAAATAGGTTTCTCTTTTGAATTTAATCTTACTATTTTTTGAAATTATGGGGTTGATAAAATTTAAAAGAAGCTTGATAAATGAAAAGAAAAAAAAAGCTCACCCTTGTTGGAAAAGTTTTAGTTATTAAGAAAATGTTTCAATCAACTCATTTTTATTACTCTAGCTTTTGGGCTCCTTCTAAAACTTCTTATGATAGAATTGATCATATTATTTTTTGGTTTCTTTGGTATGCTAAGCAACATAGAAAAGGTTAATCTAGAGTTGCTTGGTATATTTGCATCAGTAGTGAGAAAGATAGAGGACTTGGTCTCATTAATTATTATAAATAGGGTATTTCTCTTGTAGCAAAATGGATTGTAAAGTGCATTAATGGATATGATTTTTAGATGCTCTTTTCAAGAAATAGACTTATGTAAGGAAAACCTAAGAATATTAACAATTGGTCTTCTAATAACTTTCTTCATTGTCTTTTTTTTACTTAGGTCATTTCTATTTCTGGTTCTCCAATTCTTAAACAAATTAAGAAGACATTGGGTAAGCTTAGTAAATATTGGAATTATAATCATATTATAGTTTTAGAAGATATGCTTAAGCAAATTAGCTCATTCTAGCTTTCTTTTAATGAAGGAGCTTAGGCTACTAATGCATCTAGATTGTGTATCACTAAAAGCAAATTTGTTATCACTACAATTTCTTATATATGTATGCATGATAGATAGATTACTTGGAATGAAGCTTCTAGCCTCTATGGCTTGAATAGAAAGAAGAAAAAGGATTTTGAAAATTTAATTTCTAACCTAGAGAATTTATATAAAGTTGACATAAATTTTCATTAGGCATTTTCATATATTTTTTGAAAGGATAGCTGATAATACCTATTTTCATTAAGCTATGATATCATATCCATAATATTGCATCTACGATATTGTATCTATGACATTGTAGCTCTACATAGGTCATCGTTGATGTGATGTATTGGATCTTGTTCACCCCCATAAATACCAACATTTGTTCATACCAATTGATGAGTGGCGAGGTACCCCTACACTCAACCATACGAATACGAGCGTGCACGCGCGATCCGGTTGAACTCCGCAGACTAAATGCCTTAACACCACAAGAAACACTTGGGGTTAATCATTCGTTGTCTTCCCAGGCTTGCTTGTAAGTGTCACGGTGTATGGTTAAGCAAGTCTGAGGTATGTGATTTTTTTGGTATTTTTCGGTTTATCTTCTATGCTATCAGGGGAAAGGGTTGAGAAACTAACCAACTCTAACTAATGTCCTAAGTCTAAATTAACTAGCGTCAGCATCCGTTCCCACTTACCGGACACACCCTGAACTATGCAACTGTGGCTTACCAAACGCTAATCGTTACTGGGATCACCACACGTAACGCAAGTGCTCGAAGTGGTCGTACTGAGGCACCTATTTAGCTTAAGTGTGATAAGCAGCCGATTCCTTAGCTAGCCGTACACACCCGTGGGTGCTCGTAACTAAGTCGTACTTATCACACGTTCTAGCCTAGCAATGAGTAGCCGATTCCTTGACTAGCCGTACACATTGGACTACCACTGGGATTACCAAGCGCAGAATCCTGGAATACGCTACTGGGTTACCAAGCAGCCAATGCTCGTAATCAAGTCGAACTCATGCATT
>MNCI01000614.1:75272-95483 GCA_015680685.1 Gnetum montanum | reverse complement strand
TAATCCCAATAGTGTTGTGCTGGTTCAGGATGTGTATGGCAAGTGAGAATAGATACTGGTGTTAAGATTAGTTTAAAGCCTAGTTAACCAGTATTTAAGTTAAATTAGTCACTTAGTTATCTCTCTCTCTCCTCCCTTATTAGCAACAGGACATAAAAACATAAAAGCTATAAAAATCATATGCCTCAAGCTTACTTAACCATACAATTGTGACATACAAGTAAGTTTGGGAAGATAATTATCAATCAACCTATCCCTGTTCCACAAGGGTGCATAGGCACTTAGTCCTTGGAATTTGACCGGATCATGCGTGAAGCGCTTGTATTCATATGGTTGAGCATAGGGGTACCTTGTCCCTCATCAACAATCATCAATAAAATCCAACAAGAGGGAAATAAGACCAAGAGACTATTATAGGGAAAGATGAAGGGATCTTAAGAGACATAAATATCGAAGAATGTACATGATGAAGAAGAAGATAATCATGAACAATGAAGAGATAGGATCAGGTATGAAGAAACAGAATGACACTATGGGCATTGAAGGGATCACAACTACAATAAAGCCTACAAACCCAATGATCATGAAAAATCCCTACTAGCCACTCATAGTATTATTAATATTAGAGAAGTAGTGTACATCCCTACTAGGTACATAAGGGATAGTCACATCAATCAACTGGACATAAACAACATTTTCAAATTTGAAGATGGATACAATGCTAATCCACAACACCATCTTCAATCATTCCATGATGCCTATACCCTTAAAAGCATTGAGAATGATTAGCAGAAATTAAAGTTGTTTCCCAGAACACTCATCAAGGAAGCAAATAACTGGTACTAATCCTTAGAACTAGAATCGATCCAAAGATGGAGTACCATGCTAGAGCTCTTCAATGATAAATATCAAACTTATTCAAGAGTATTCAATTTAAGGAAAAAATCCAAGAATAAAGGCAAGGGACACATGAATCCCTTAATGCAAGAATGAGCAAATATTATTCATTACTACATAGATGCCAGAGCCATGGATTTTCATAAAGGAAATAACTAAGGCATATTATTGATGGGTTAAGGAACAAAATTAGAGAAACTCTTTAGGTATATGCCTAAGGCAGATTATTAGAAATGACAGTCCATCCAATTCAAAGACTAATAGACAAGATGGTTAAAGAAGAAGGAGAATTGAAGAAGAGGGAATCAATTGAAGAGTACAACTAAGATTTAGCAATAATGAAAAAGAGATGTTAGAATGTGCAATAGACAAGAAGATGAGACTTTAGAAGATGTCATTCAAAAGATGACTCTACCCATCCAAAAATTGGTCAATGATATTACAACAAAGGTAGAGAAAATGTTAGACTCAGTAGATGATAAATTTTCTATTGCACTTAAGATAGTGGATGAAAAAACTAAGCAATCCCTAAACAAGGATAAACAAATGAAGAAAAGAAGAGATAATGGATGAGAGAATTACAAACATAAAGAAAAAGTTATTATAGTTAAGGAATTAATAGACTCCAATTTAGAAGATGAAAAAGGATGAAAAGTGTACCAATATGAACATCCTAAGGGATGTTGTCCTGTGATGGTCCACTTGCAAAATTTTGGAGTATACATGCTAATGAATCACAGTTTGCTGGGCCCAAATATTGGATACTCAATATTGGGTATGCGATGTCACAACCTGGATAATGATATTGAATACACGATATCATGATTCCTATGTTAGCCTATAAATACATCACTTAGGCACATAGGAAAGGAGTCTTTTGGTAAGTCTTTGGGTTGAGCCCTTTTGTCAATTTTTAGTTAGTTTTCAGTTAGTTTCCCAAGTGCATGCCCGCAGTGTGATGCTTGTAATTGTACGGAACCTTTGTTCGAGTGTGACGTACTTGGACACGCACACAATCAACAATAAAGATCAAGATTACTCCATCATTGTAGCATTCACTTAGTTTTCAAATTGTTTAATCATTTATTATTATTTTTTGTTTCCTTAGTTAATATTTCTTTACCATTATTTACTATTTCTATTGATAATGCAAAATGAGTATGTCTTAATCACAAACATTTAAGTGTAACTACTTGGTAACCCAATAGTGTATCTAGTAGTGCTCAAGTAATGTGCGCTTGGTAATCCCAAAAGTAGTACATGAGGTCCAAGATGCGTATGGATGATTAAGGAGAAATTCTCATCACACTTAAGCTAGTTTAGATTTTACTTCATATCGCTTATTATCTTAATCAAGATTATTTCTCATTTTCTCTAGGAGTAGTCTAGTGTTAGAAATCACATCATACACCTTACTCTGGACTAAACCATACATGACAAAGTAAATACTAGTCTAGGTGAAAAGACAGTAAACTATGATCAATGTGTAACTATCTACGTCCCACAACTAGTCCATCTACGGAGTTCGACTAGATCATGCATACACACTTATATTCAAATGGTCAAGCATAGGGATACCTCACCGCTCATCACACACTCAATTCAAAATTCTTTAAGAAAAAAATGCCAAGATGACTACCCTATACACAAGCTAACTTCTAATAGTCCTATCAACCATCATACTATCCAAATGAAGCCTATCCTCAACCACAAGAGCAATACCAACAACAATGGCAACAATCACAAGCATGGGGAATGCCACCATCAAGGCAACAATATCCATATAGGTAATTAAATCCTTATGGATATTATTTTTGACATCCAATCTCTCTAGAAAATGCTTCAGTTCATACTTTCTCTCACTACTATCCACTAGAATATTACAATCCCAATACTCCAAGAATGGATCAAAATCCTTACACACATCAACCAACAACTGGTTCATCAATCTAACCTCCTAACTTTCTACCACCTATCTTGCCAACGATTATGCTAGGGGAACTACCAACACAACTACAATAAAAGAATGCTACTAATTTAGTAAATACACCAAAGATGTGATAATAAATGAACCTAAATCCATAAAACATTCATTTTTTAGAACAAGTCCAAAAAAGGTTCAAAGGATGGGAAGTTCACACAAAGTATCCCCATTTGCACATACTCCTCAAGGAAATACTAGGCTTTCACATTTTACATATCTTAATTTGACCACTATCATGCTCACTCAAAATGTCATACACTAGATCAAGGTAGGTGCACTTCCTAAGAAGAGAGTTGATCCTGGAAGTCCCTTAGTACATCTCCAAATATCAGTTCATAAACCATGCAAAGCTCCACTAGATACTAGATTAGGAGTAAACCTAATTTCACAAGATATGTACAAAGCCTAAAATCTTCCTTCACTAAAGAAAAACAACATCCAATTAGAGCTTACAAACTAGTCAATCACTATTCCACTTGGATAGGTAGAGAATGGTGTCATTACCACCATAAGTTACTAGTCCTATCCATCTAATTTCCATAATCATGGGAAAATAATGGCTTAGCACTATGGATGCTAAGCTAGAAATCATAGACTTGTCCTTAGAAATCTCCAAGAAAGATGGAGCCAAAATCATACAAGGATGTTGTATTCCATGTATCATATACATTGATAATGAGTGTAATTGCATGTAGAAAATCTAGGCTATAAAACAAGGAACCAATCCAACATTTAATCAATGTATAGAATATATGTATGTGAGACAATGCCTATATGCCATGGCCACCAAATAAGAATGCACCTAGTGGCTGATTACTGAAAATGAGATAGAGTACAAAATGTACATGGAACCATCTAATTAAATTATAAGTGCCTATGTTAAAGAAGAAGATAAGTTAGAATACTTAAGAATAAAAAATCCCTATGTACAATCATATCAAGAAGAAGAAATTGAATGGGGACAACTAGAAATTCTAGATAAGTATGAACCAGAAACTTTAGAACTAAAAGTCCTACCAAATGTACTAGAGTATGCCTTTCTGAATAACAAGAAACTAATAATTATTAATGCCAATCTTGATAAAGAATAGAAGAAAAGATTATTGGAAGTGGTGAACAAATGGCCAATAGCATTTATATGGTCCTATGATGAAATAACATGTATTGATTCACTCATATGTTAACACTAAATTTATACAAATCCAACTATCAAACCATGCTACCCACCTCAAAGAAGATTGAATCCTAAACTCAAAGAAGTGGTAACATAAGAATTAGAGAAGGTATTAAAAGCAAGATTGATCTATCTAATAGTAGATAGTGAATGGACTAGTTCCTTGGTTATTGTCCCAAAGAAAGGTGGTAACTAGATTGTTTACATTAACTTTTGGTTGTTGAATTCAACAACATTCAAGGATCACTTTCCTTTACCATTTGTTGACCAAGTCCTCAACACCATTACAGGACATCAGTACTACTATTTCCTTGATGGGTATAGTGGATATAGCCTAATATGCATTGCACCAGAAGATGAAGGGTAGATTACATTCATCAATTCATAAGGAATATTTGACTACAAGCATATGCCTTTCAACTTATGTAATGCTCCTACTACCATCCAAAGACTAGTATTGAGCATCTACAAATATAGATTGTTAATGCAGTAGAGGTATTCATGAATGACTTTTTTTACTTATGGGCTAGACTTCAAAAAGCATTGAACTAGTTAGAGTAGGTTTTGAAAATATGCATTAAAACTAATCGAAAGCTTAGTTGGGAAAAGATCCATTTAATGGTTCAAGATAGTATTATTTTGGGACATAAGGTATCTCAAAAAGGAATAGAGGTAGATTTGGATAAAATAATAGTCATTCAAAACATCACCTAGAGGCCACAAACTATTAAGGATGTCTAATGTGGACATCACCTAGCTCATGTCCAATCCTCAATATGTTTGTGCATATATGTTGATGTGATGTTATGTTTTTCTTTTAGTGTTGTTTTTTTATGATGATTTTATGATATTTTGACATGTTTGGGAGTGTGTTAGGACTATTTTCATGATTTTAGGATATTCTGGAGGCTATTGGAACCTTTTTGGAGGTGTTGGAAGGTTTCAAGCCTTAAAACAAGCATCTTTAATTTTTACCTTAGCAAGATAGATGTCTACCCTAATAGTTAGATGTCTAACTTATGTATTAGACATCTATTGTTTCTCATAAATGTCTAAGCCAAGATGTCTAACATGATTTTGAACTATCTGCTCTGATATCACTACACTCAAGATAGACATCTACTATTTTCCTTAGACATCTAGCATAGATTTTAACAAACATTAAATTGAATGATAAATTGGAGGGAATATGAAGAGATAGGGCAAAAAGATATAAATAAACTTCTTGGGCTTTCAATTTTATCAAGATAGAGAGAGGTGAGTGAAAGAAAAGTAAAGAGAGTAGAATCTTGTCCAGGCACCTTGATCATCATCCATGTGAGTGTATGTTTTCTTTGATTAACTATGTGAGAGTTGGATTGAAACTCTTGTTTGTTCTTGGGAATTGTGCTTCCTTTCATATGTAAATTCTCCATTTGAGCAAGAATAAAGCTTTCATTTTCTTTTTCTCATTCAAATTTTCTATTTGTGACTTTGAGAGAGCTTGGATTTTGGAATCCATGGGAGCTCCTCATCATATTGATATTAGAGTAGCTTGAAATTAAAGAAAATTGCATTCAAGTGGATAATTCTCATCTCAATTGCAAAGAATCACTCCAAATTCTCAAGCTTGGATGAATTCTCTCTTGATACTTGTTCTACTCATTATAAGGTTTGAAAATTTTCCTTTGATCCCTAAGTTTATCATATGTTTTAAGAATTGGAAGATAATTGTGCAATTGGACACCTATTAGCTTGTAACAACTAGGGTTTGAAGATCTTATGCTCATGTCTCATAGGATCTAAGAATTTCTTATCTCATTCCTTGAGAAATCTTGAAAATTTCACCTTTCCTTGTAGAATTTTGTGAAAATTACCTTTTAGATTAATTTCCATAATACCTCCAAAGAAGAAGATAGTTCAAGCTTTTTCAAGAGACATGGATGAGATGAGAAATGCTCTCAAGCTCATTGTTGAGAAAATTGAAAATATTGGAGAGAACAAAGGACATGCTACTTCACCAAAAGCACCTAAGCAAGGTTACAAGTCATGTAATTCTTCACCAAGACCTTATTCAAGACATTCATCAATGCCATCCCTTGAAGATGATATTCCTTTTGAATACGAATACTTTGGAGAAGGAGAAGCTCATGATGATGTTTTTCTTGATGATCCTAGTGCTGAAAATAAGTCTCAAGGCTTCATTTTTTCTAGGAAAAGCAAAAAGCAACTTCCTTCTAAGCCTCAAATGAAGAAATGTGAAGGATTTGAAGTCACTCTTACCAAAGCTTTTATACATGCTTCAAGGATGTCTCATGTTGAAGTTAAATCCTTCAATGGAATGGAAGGAACTGAATCTTTTTTCTCTTGGCTAAAAATGACTAACAAGTACTTTGAAGTCGAAGATGTGGAAAATCATCAAAAGGTGTCTTTTGCCAAAACCAAATTAAAAGGAATAGCACTTGTATGATGGGAGAAGGAAATTTATCTTACAAGAGGAACAATGGTATGTCTTTAATGCAGTTCATGCTCAAGAAAAAATTTGAAAAGATTCAATGTAGACAAGAGGCCATCCAAAAATTAAAATACCTAAGGTAAGGTGATAAGAGAGTGAAGAACTGCTACATGTATTTTTGTAAGACTTTATAGCTTGAAAAAGTTCATTGGAATGATTATGAAAAAGCATCCAACTTTCAAGGAGGACTTAAAAGGAAGTATCAATAAGAGCTAACCTTCTATGAGCCTCAAACATTAGATGAGGCTTTTGAATTGGCTCTTAAGGTTGAGAAGAAGCTTCAAGGATACAATAGAGATCCCAAAATCTCTAAAGGCAAGGACTCCAAAGCTTCTAAATATGAGAAAGGAGCTAAGGACAAGAGAAATGTCAAAGAATACACAAAGGAAAATCAATAGAAGTTCAAGGAGGACCAAGATTTCAAGAAAGACTACTCCAAGAATGGAGAGGGTCAAGGAAATGGCTATGCATATAGAATTCAATGCTTCAATTGTGGTGAAAATGGACATAAACAATGGAAGTGCAAAAAGGCAAAGATCTCCAAGGTCAAGGAACTTTAGACCTTGAAAAAGCAAGAACCCTTCAATGAAGGTAATCCTCATGCACCAATGATTGAAGATATCACTGAAATTAATTCTTACATTTTTATGAAAAATGTTAATGCTAATGAAGATCCTAGAAGAAATATGCTCTTTAGAATTGGATCTAGGTATCTAAATAGTGGTGAATGGATACACATTTTAATTGACAATGGAGCTCAAGAAAATGTGATTTCTTGAAAGGTTGTTTCTAAGCTTGGTTTGAAGACATTTCCACATCCTAGGCCCTATAGAGTCCATTGGCTATCTAAGGATCATTTCCAAGAAGTTAAGAAGAAGTGCATTTTGTCTTTTAAAATTAGTTCTTTTAAGGACAAGGTACATTATGACATCCTCCCTATTGATTGTGTTGATGTTATTTTGGGAAGACCTTGGAAGTTTAATAACAAGACTACTTTTAGTGATGCAAGAAATGTTTGGTCTATTCCGAGAGAAGATGGAATACATGAACTGATTCCTATGACTTAGTAGCAATATAAGGAAAATATTCCTATTAATGCTTCATTGATCTTACTTAGTGAGCAAGAGTACCTACAAGCACAAGAAGAGTCTAGGCATGGTTTTGTCATCATGTCAACAACTGCAACAAGTGAAGAGGAGCATACAAATGAACTTCCTCCAATGGTGCAACCTTTAGCATTATAATTTGTTGATGTTTTCAACAGAAAATTGGAAGCACTTCCACCAATAAGATCCATCCAACATCAAATAGACTTCATACCAAGAGCTACAATTCCAAATGAAAGAGCCTTCCACATGACTCCAAATCAAAGTAAAGAATTGAGCAAGAAAGTTAATTACTATCTAATGGTTTTATTAAGGAATCCATCTCTCCTTATGTCATTCCAACTATTTTAGTTTCCAAGAAGGACACTGATGAATTAAGGATGTGCATAGATTCTTGGATTGTTAATAGGATTCCTATCAAGTATATATTTCCTATTCCTAGGATGGATGACATTCTTGATGTGCTTACCAATGCTGAGATTTTTTCTAAAGTTGATTTAAAAAGTGGTTATCATCAAATTAGGAATAGACTAGGAGATGAATGAAAAACATCCTTTAAGACACTTGATGGCCTGTATGAGTGATTAGTCATGACTTTTGGATTAACCAATGCTCTAGCCACATTTATGAGGCTCATAGATGAAATCATAAAGGATTTCATTAGTAAATCTTGCATTGTTTTCTTTGATGATATTCTTGTGTATAGTTTTAAGGAAGAGGACCATGTACATTATTTGAGGATGATATGTTCTAGGTTACAAAGGCAAAGTTGGTGATTAATGCCAAGAAATGCCACTTCATGAAGAAAGAGATTATCTACCTAGGTCATGTTGTCTCCAAGAATCAAGTCAAGATGGAACCAAGTAAGAAAAAGGCAATTAAAGAATGGCCTTCACATAAGGTAGTGGGAGAGGTGATATCTTTTCTTGGTTTCGCTAGCTTCTATAGGAGATTTATTAAGAATTTTAGTTTAATTGCATGGCCTATGCTATCTTGTTTGAAGAAAAATTTAGCATGTGTATGGGATAATGATAAATAAAAATCCTTTCAAACATTGAAAGACAAAATTTGCAATGCTCTAGTTTTGACAATTCCAGATTTCTTAAAACTTTTTGAAGTGGAGATAGATGCAAGTGAGCTTGGTATTGGAGGTGTGCTTTCTCAACAAGGTAAGCTAATTGCATTCTTTTCTAAAAAATTAAATGAATCTAGACAAAATTGTAGTGCATATGACAAGTTATATGCTATACTTCAAGCCATTAAACATTGGAGATATTACTTACTAGGATTAGAGTTTCTTTTATTTACTAACCATAGAGCACTTAAATTTTTGATTTCTCAAAAGAAATTGAGTGCTAAACACATGAAATAGATAGAGCAACTACAAGAATTTCATTTTGTTTTGAAACATAGGAGTGGAAAGTCTAATGTTATGGTTGATGCTTTGTCTAGAGTCCATGTTGTTTCTTCTAATGTGAAAGTTCAAGGATTTGAGACTTTTGCTTCATTATATCCTAACAACAAGGAATTTGGTGCAATTTGGAAAGAGTTATTTTTCCCATTATTATGAAGGACTGATCACTGGAAAGCTTATCATGTAAAGAATGGGATTTTTTTAAGGATGGAAAAATTTTTGTTCCAAAGTGTGATTTTAGGTACAAACTCCTTGAAGAGATATACCAAAGTGACATGGTTGAACATACAAGCAAGACCAAAACATTGGAATTGGTAAGCAAAAATTACTTTTGTCCAAGTATGTATAGTGATGTGGTTACATATGTAAAAGAATGCTATATTTTTCAAAAGTTCAAAGGGGGAAAAGATGTAGATGGTCATTATCTACCTTTGCCAATCCCAAATGCTCCTTGAGAAAGTGTTTTTTTGCACTTTATTTGTGGCATTCCTAAAACAAAATCTGATCATGATTCTATACTTGTTGTAGTAGATAGATTTACCAAGATGGCTTATTTTATTTCATGCAAGAAAAGTAGTGATGCTTCCCATGTTACAAATTTACTTTTTTAGCATGTTGTGAGGCTACATGGCATTCCTTTAAATATTGTGAGTGATAGGAATGTGATTCCTAAGACAAAATCTAGTCATGATTCTATACTTCTTGAAGTAGATATATTTACCAAGATTGCTCATTTTATTTCATGCAAGAAAAGTAGTGATGCTTCCGATGTTACACATTTATTCTTCTAGCATGTTGTTAGGCTACATGGCATTCTTTTAAACATTGTGAGTGATAAGAATGTGAAGTTTACCAGTCATTTTTGGAGATCACTTTGGAAATTACTTGGAACCAAGTTATCTTTTTCCACAGCCTATCGCCCCAAAACTAATGGGCAAGCTCAAGTTGTAAATAGGTCTCTTGTTTAAGACCTTGAGGTGTTTGTATGAGGATCAACCTCAAAGGTAGAACATGTTGGCCCATGCTGAATTCTCATACAATAATGCTTCCCATTCTAGCATTGGTAAGAGTCCCTTTATGACAAATTATGCATTTTCAACAAGAACGGTTAATGACTTGAGGAAATTTGAAGATTGTGCCTCTTTGGGTTTAGACTTTGTTGAGAAAATGAGAGAATAGCATTAACAAATTAAATCTCGCTTGGAGAAAAAGATAAAGATTGTGTCTTGCAAGGTCAATGAGGGTAAGAGAATAATTAATTTCTAGATTAATAATTATGTTTGAATTTACTTGAGCAAAGAAAGGAAAAAGAATGTGTACTTTTAAGAGCTCAAGTCAAAGAGAATTGATCCATTTTAAATAAAGTCCAAAATCAATCCAAATACTTATGAGATTAACTTACCTAATGATTTTCCTATTTCTTGTGTTTTTAATGTTTCAAGTTTGAGCCCATACCATGGAAATGTGATTGCATTAGATTTGAGGGATAGTCTTCAAATCCTCAAGGATGTCCTTGAAGACTCAAACTCAACCAAGCCATTAAATAAAGCAATTGTGATGCAAGCAAGAGAGGTGAGGAGCACAAGAAGTAGAAAAGTGCATGAGTACTTGGTGCATTGGAACAATGAAGTATCTAAAAATGCTATTTGGATCCATGAGAAAGATTTGGCTTTATGAGAGCTTAATGTTATCCCAATCATACAACTAACTAGAGGACAAGTTTAAATTCTTAAGTGTGGAAGATATGATGAGGGCATCACCTAGCCCATGTCTAATCCTCAATATGTTTGTGCATAGATGTTTGTGTGTTGTTGTGTTTGTCTTTTATTGTTGTTTTCTTGATGATGATCTTAGGATATTTTGACATGTTTGGGAGTGTTTTAGAACTATTTTGATGATTTTTGGGTGTTCTATGGGCTATGGGGACTTTTTTGAAGGTGTTTGGAGGTTCCAAGCCTCAAAAAAAACATATTTAATTTTTACCCTGGCAAGATAGAGGTCTACCTTGATAGTCAGACATCTAACATGCATATTAGCCATCTACTATTTCTCATAGCCATCTAAGCAAAGATGTCTAACATGATTTTGAAACGTCTACTCTAATATCTCTACACTCAAGATAAACGTCTACTATTTTCCTTAGACATCTAGCATGGATTTTGATGGACATTAAATTGAATGGTAAATTGGAAAGAATATGAAGAGATAAGTGAAACAAGATATAAATAGACTTCTTGGGCCTTCAATTTGATCAAGAGAGAGAGAGAGAGAGATGAGTGAGAGAAGAGTAAAGAGAGATAGAGTCTTTTCAAGGTGCCTTGATCATCATCCATGTGAGTGTGTGTTTTCTTTGATTAAGTGTGTGAGAGCTGGATTAAATCTCTTGTCTATCCTTTGGAATTGTGCTTCCTTTCATATGTAAATTCTCCATTTGAGAAAGAATAAAGCTTTCATTTTTCTTTTCTTGTTCAAATTTGTTTTTTGTGAATTTTAGAGAGCTTGGATTGTGGAATCCGTAGGAGCTTCTCATCAATGTCTAATGATTCCTTGGCCATACTGAATATTATAGAAGATTCATAGAAAATTTTTCAACAATAGCAAAGCTACTAGTAGAACTAACAAAGAAAGATGCATCATTTGAATGGAAAGAATAGTGTTGTAAGGTATTTAAGACATTAAAATAAAAGCTGATAGAAACCCCAAAAATTTGAGCTTCATATTGGTCCAAGCCCTTTCACATTATGATAGATGCTTCAAACTATGCACTAGTTATAGTACTTTCTTAGCTCGATGATCAAAAGAGACCATATTACGTACATTATGCTAGTCGAATTATCACTAAAGCATAACTCAATTACACCACTATAGAAAAGGTGCTTATGGCTATGGTGTACACACTTGAAAAATTTAGATATTATGTGCGCAGGTATCCTATTTATGTCCACACAAATCATAGTGCCATTAAGTTTTTGATGAATAAACCAATAGTTATTCCAAGGGTGTTAAGATGGCTTGTGATATTACATGAGTTTGACATCACTATGATAGATAAAAAAGGAATTGAAAATTTTGTAGCTAATAATTTGTCAAGACTAAGATGGGAACCATATGAACAGGATGAACCATTATCAAACTAATTTTCCAATGAAGATTTCTTTATAAGAGCAACAATGGCTATCAACCTAAAAGAAAAGTCATGCATTACTAACTACATGACTTACTTAACTACACAATAACTTCCTATTGAGTGGAACAAGAAAAAAAAGAAAAAATTCCTCCATATAGTTAAATGGTACATGCAAATTAATGGGAATCTTTACAAGATATGTGCTAATGGACTAATAAGATGGTACATTCCAAAAGAGAGAAAACAAAGAATACTACAAGATGCGCATGAGGGACCATGTGGTGGTCACTACACAAGATGTAGAATAGCACTAAAGCATATGATGGTAGGCTAATTTTAGCCTACCATATTTAGGGATGCACACAAATTCACTCAATCTTGTGAAAGATGTCAATGCAACAAAGAAGTAACAGTTAGAAATGAAGATCCTAAATAATGGATCTAACCATTAGAGCCATTTAATATTTGGAGAATTGATTTTATGGGACCCATTACACCAATGTCCAATAGGAAATCATACATTATAGTGACAACTGATTATTGTACACAACTAAAACAATTGCTAAATTCTTTCAACAACATGTGTTGAATAGATTTGGAGTACCATACATGCTCATATCTAAAAATTGAACACATTTTACAAGAGCTACATCCAATAAGTTAATGCAAGAACTTGGGGTGAATCAAAAATTAACCATGCCATACCATCCCCAAGCAAATGGTGAAGCAAAAGAAACAAACTAAGAAATCATGAGAATCTTAACTAGAATATTTGATTTAGAAAGGATTGGAGCACTAAGTTAAATAATGCTCTATGGACATATAGATTCACATGGAAACTTTTAATAGGATACTTGCCCTATGAACTAGTCTATGGAAAACTTCCTATGCTACCAATCCAAGTAGAGCTACAAACTTTAGCTATTGCTAGTGAAATTGACTTGGATCTAAACTTAGCTCAAAAAGAATGTCTTATGAACCTTAACCTTCTAGAGGAAAATAGACTTGTAGCTCTAATGAGTAACGAGGTACATAAGCAATACTCCAAATGTAGGCATGACTTAAGAATAAGACAAGTGTCAATTCAACTGAGTGATAAAGTTCTATATTATAATCCTAGTCATGTGCCAAAAAAAGGCTAAGTTCCAAACCTTATGGAAAGGACCCTATATCATCCATGCAACATACCAATTAGGTGTCATGTAGATCTATCACCTAACTAAGCTAGAAAATCTTATCATGGTCAATATTCAACAAGTCAAAACCTTCTACAAATATCTTAACTCCTCTGTAGATTCTACCCTATCTACCAAACCATCCTTAACATGTTCCATCTACTGGTTAACTACTTTTAATAATAGTCATGGGGGTGTTCAATGTGATACTTTGTGATAAGTGGCGAGGTACCCCTACACTCAACCATATCAATACGAGCGTTACGCGTGTGATTCGGTGGAACTCCGCAGATGGACTAGTTGTGGCATCTAGATAGTTAGCCTTAGGCCGCAGTTTGTTTTCTTCCCACCTAGACTAGTATTAGCTTTGTCACGTATGGTTTAGTCTAGAGTGAGGTGCATGATGTGTTTCTAATCTAATGCTACTCCTAAAGGCGATGGAAAGTAATATTAACTAAGCTAGGAGAGAAGGGTGAGAGAGAATCTAATCTAGCCTAAGTGTGATGAGCATCCATTCCTTGATTATCCGTACACATCTTGGACTTCGTGCACGACTACCACTAGGATTATCAAGCGCAGATCCTAGGTACACTACTAGGTTACCAAGTAGTCACACTTAAATGCTCGTAATCAAGTCGTACTCATTCAGCGTCTTAACATGAGATAAGGGTGAGAAAATATTAACTAGGAAAGTAGTAAATAACAACTAATTAAATAATTAAAGTAAGTGAATGTTGCAATGATGAAGTAATCTCAATCTTTATTGCTGGTCATGTGCATGTCCAAGTACATCACACTCGAATAAAGGATGTCGTACAATTACATTCACCACACTGCGGGCAGACACAGAGAGGTAAAGGGTTGAGAGGAAAAATGAAAACTAAAATCAAAACTAACTCTAAAATTCTAATGCACCAAACTCATCTTTCCACCTCTTATTTATAGGTGAGGAGACAGGCCGCGATATCACGTACGCGATATTGTGGTCACCCAAAACGCGACTCATCATACCTCCATGACTACATGAAAACTCATCCTCAAGTTATAGTGATTACACAGTGGATAGGTATGGGATTATTAGATGGGAAGAAATGGGATTATTCCATAGTGTGGAATGAAAACACAATGAAGACACAACACAACAAATGTTCTACATCTACGAAAATGGGTGGAACTTATGTAGTTCCAGGTGGCGGTGGCTCCTCCATTGGTGCTTTTCCTTTGTCTTGTGCTCTAGGTTTTGAGGCTTGATGGCATTGAAGTATGGCTTGGAGCTTCTCCTCTTCAGTATGAGGGTCTTGTGTCATCCATGCTAATGTTCCAATGTTTGACAGAGTCAGCACTTCCCGTGGACAGGGTAGTTGCGAAAACATTTGATTGGCTTTGACATACCAAGCTATGAACACCCGTTGTTCCTCCTCATAGGCTCTAGATTTATCCTTGTACTCTTGAAAATCTACTAGCCATCGAGCCAAATCTACTGTGACACACTTTTGGCCCTGGTAGCTTGGCTTTACCACCTTAGGTTTAGAATTTGCAACTTCCAGTTTTTCCAACAGCTTCTTACGCTCTGCAAATTCTTCTTCATATTTGATGTGAGTGGTTGCTACCTGCTACTCGAGCTCTATCCTCGTGCACCCTGCTGTTAACATGGCAAGGTTGGCATACCTCAGATTTGCCAACTCCATGTATTCTATCAAATCCTAAATCTACAAGTCCCGACTCTTAACTTCTACTTGGTGGGTGAAGGCATATGTGGCCAATATGGCCCACCATTTAGTGTGTTAAGCACTAATAGCATTGATCTAGGCCTTGGCCATATGGATCTCCTTCTCAAGGATCTATTTGTACATCCCCACCTAATCTCGAAAGTTCTCCTTTAGCTTCTCATGTCATTTAGCCTCGTTTTGCCACGCACTTATTTCAATGGTTTTCTTTTGACGAATTGTACATACCTCCTCCATTGAGAGGGTTCTATTCTCCATGACTAAACGACTTATGTCTTGGTTGACCCGGATGAACTGTTCTTGCAATTTGTGAAAGTGTTCCTCGAGAACATTCTTTTGCTTTTCCACGGTGGTCAACCGAAGGTTGTCTGCAGCAAGCTATTTATTTTCTTCTTGTAAGGCGTTAAGTGCCTTAAGATGTGCATGAGTTTGCACCTGTGCTATGGAGGCATCCCAAATAGCCTTCTCTTTTTCATAAGCCACCTTTTTATTCTACGCTATTATCTTGGTTAGTTTCTTAGTTCTGAAATTATCTAGCTAGTCTGCGAGAACAAATTGCATAGGGTCCCGCTGTGCTACTTGTAGGGCCATGAGCTATTCTTGTAATTTCTGCACTTTAGCTTTAGCATGCTCATCCCTCACTTCTGTTAAGACCAACTTTCCCTTCATAGAAATGAGCTCTGACTGAATTGCTGTCACATCCTATGGGATGTCAAACAAGGACGTCATTATTTGTCTTGTTTGGAGCAATCGATCAAGTGCATCCTCATGTTCAATAGGAGTCATTGACATTCTGGCCAAAGTTTGAGCATCCCATGCTCCTGTGAGATCTACCGGTGGCACAACAAGTACGTTGAAGGATTCTTTAATGTGGTTTGTGACCACTTCTGTAGCTCCCGTGGCATTCTAGTGTTACATGACCACCACAGTGGCCCCCTCACCAGTATCTAACTGCACCTAGAAAGATGTCGCATTTCTTGAGATCTATTGTGACCATCTACTTTGCCCTCCTCCTATGTGAATAGATGCTTTCCCCCTTGTGTGATCCAACGAAATAGTAGGCTAAATGGCATCATCGATGACACGGAAGAGGTTTGGGTCATCACGACTTCCCCAACTAACCGTCTCAGCAATGGCCCTAAGATGGCTCATCGACGGTCTGTAGTCTTACGGTGGTTGTTGATCCTGGCCTGTGCTAGGCCCTACTTCCTATTGTTGACTGGGACTAGTGCTTGGAGGTTGGCTGGGTCCTACAAGTTGAGTTGCAGTTGGTCCAGCCGTCTGTTGTTCTTCTTCTTTTGGTCCCAACATCTTGCCAGTGATTTTCCTTGGGGCTGGTGACTTTACCAATTTCACATATGAAGCAGTCTAGGCTTTTTGGAGGACATCATTGGTGTACCCCCTGATACCAGCATGTCGGCAAAGCTTTCTGATAAGACAAGGGAAAGGCAACACTATCTTACCTATCTTCCGTTCCTTGAACCTCCTTAGGATCTCCGTTAAATATAGATGAGGCAGGTTAGCGTCAACCTTTCCCATCAACACTGCATATCCTCTAGCCACATACGTTGATATTCTTTTTAAGCCCATTTTGGGAAAGAGGTGATATGTTCCAATTTTGAAGTAAATCCTCCCTTCTGTTGTCAACTCACCAAATGCTTTATCTCTGCCATAAGCCTTCTCCAACCAATCCCGTCACACATCGAGGTCTGAACGGGTGGACAATTGAGCAACTTTGGGCCCTGTATTCAAAAGGTTTAATACTTCCAAAATGGCCTACGTGGAGAAATCAACTATCACACCACAGACATTGACATTGGTGCCTTGCTCCCTATTGTGCCAAAATTGGTACATCTCTCCTAGGTACCAAGCACAGCTTTCAGAGAGGATAGGCCACAAGGGAGACCTTTGAGATGATCCCTAACAACCTCAGGAGTGAACTCTGCAAAAGATTCAAAGTTCAATTTCACAATCACTGCAGCTAATGTGGACTTCTCATGGATGGCCTGAACACAATCTTGGGGCAACGTGAGATGTTTTCCCTGTTTAGGCACTACAACAACTCCTCCTTTTGCTTGCCCGGACTGTACGGTAGGAGGGTCCTCTTGATGAATACTGAATGATTGTTCCTCCTATTCTATATGTTGTCCGGTAAGATCTTGTCTTCCACTTCTCAAAGATCGTTTGCTTCCACCTTGAGTAGGACCTTCATGTTGTCCACATTTTGGGGTCATCTGTAATCACACGGGGCCAAGTGTTAGTAAGGTTGTTTTTAAAGTTAAGTTATACCTTACTACCTACCTTAATTAATGATCTTATGTTATCACATGTGAAATTGCATGAAAAACTGTAATAATGAATCAAGTGACTTAGGTGGTTTCCAATTTTAGTTTCACGGTATACCTAGGGATTAAATGATTTTTAGGCACAATTATTCTAAGTGTTATAGCTAATTACCCTAGATGATGTCCTTTGGACGATGATAAATTCCAAAAAAATTTAGGCACTTTTCGGCAGATGTCCCTTCCCCACGACTAAGCTAAACACTTCAGGTTCAAGCAAGTTCAAACGGAATTAAAATCAGAGTACCAGCGAGCAAGATTGAGGTTGAAAAGCAAAGGTGTCACACTCGCAAGTTGTAGAGAAAAATTTGAAAAACTCCCCCGAGTGAATGGCAAGAAATGATGCTAAGTGTTGTGGGGGGTCGTCTATTTATAGGGCTAGAGGGACGTGGTATCACATACGATACATCACGTACGTGATATCGCGTTAGTCACGATATCACGGCCTATCGATGTTTTACGCCTGAGGGAAAAATCGAATTTTTAAAGATTTTCTTGAAATCAATGTTGAAAACTTAGGACATGTGATACATGTTGAAGGTTGCTAGGGTAATTCCATTAATTCAAAAGGCACAATTAATTATGATGGTGTGGATTTTATCGATAAAACCTCATATGGGAGAAAAAGGCTATGTAATGGTACATAGGAACATTGAAATTCAAAGGGATAATAGTAGGAAAAGAACATTATGAAAAATCATGCTAAGGGTAAGAATGGTGTGTGTGAGCTATGTCATAAGTGAAGATTACACAAGTGGGTCCTCCCCAAAGCAGGTTTCAACCTATAATGCCCTTGTGTAACCACACTTAAAGTGTCCATGGGCACTAGAAGGGTTAGATGTAATCCACACTAATTCCACAAAATACACACATGTAAATATCACCAGACTGAGGTAAGAATTCTATGTTACACATGACATGAGCAACAATTACACAAACAATGAGATGAGACGAAGTATAGAAGGGATCGTAGAGATTGGTACATGAGGTAATTGACCCAGGACATAGTGAATCTTGCATGAAAAGCATGATTAATGTGTTATTAACCCGTCATTCCAAGATTAGGACCATGTCCATTCCTCTAATCAATGACATTGCTTTGTTCATCTCATGATGAACAACTATGAGAGTACCATAACAACAAGGCGTACAATCACTTGGTGTTTTGTTCAAAGGAGGAGTGATTTTTGTTTTGTGGCACTTTTCTTTTCATTTTCTTTTTTTCTTCTTAAATACTGAATCCAGAGAAGCCACCAACCTTTAGGCATGGGTGCATGTCTTTCTAGTGGAACCCCCTAGAACAGCATTGGATTTTTGAGTGCCCTTTTGATTACTCTTACTCCCATTTTTCATTAGATCTACAAGGATCTTAGTACAACCACGTTGCATGATAACTCCCACAGATGTCACCAAAGAGAATCCACAAGTCCCTTTGATGTCATACCCTAATCATTCCCTATTGGTCCATCCTTCTTCATTCTAGGTACAATGAACAAAAAATTAATTTTAAGTTTTAAGAATGTCAAGAATATCATTGTACCCTCGAAAAAAAAATCTTATTTGTAGAATGGATGAGTGGATGTAATGGGCTCACTATCCAAATAATTGATCACTCATGACTTAATAACATAGAACGCACCTCAACCAATAATCCACATGAGTGTTTTATTCATAGAAAAGACTACTTATAAAAAGACAAAAATACCAAGAGACAAAAAGATAAAACAAGAAGTTGAAAAAAGAAAAACTGGAAAACAAAAAGTTGTAAAATTAAAGAAAAATAAAAAATGGTTATTAATCCTGCTTGTTATTAGAATGGGGGATATCCCCCATAACTAAATGGTCAAAGATGTCAAGGATTAATAAATGGAAGATGAGAATCCTTGCATGTTGGAAATATTGGGGCTTGGTCATACTTACCCCATCAGGGTTCACACACTTGATTATAATGAGCATAGTGCAACAATTTATACGATGTAGTTCCCAGATAGTGAGTTGACCCACTATGATATTTGGGACTGTTAAATGGGATGTCGCTCTCCATGGCTATGTTCATTGGGCTGTATTGTTGTTGGAGTGTGAGTTGGTGGCCCTAATGAAGTTACATGAGGCGTTGGGTTCGAATATAAGGGTGCACCACAGGGTTGGACTTGTGCTAAGTTGGAGGGTGCAGTGGCCTTGGAATTATGTTGTCGCTTCTTAGGATTATTTCTAAAGAAGGGGTGCCTTTGATGTTGTTGAGGTCTCTCACTACTGTTGGAAGTAGCAACACAAGTAACATTCGGAGGTTGTTGCTGTGGTGTAGGCACCATAGGAGCAATTGGTGGCAATGTAGAAGAAGGGAGAAAATGAGAATGTTGAAAGTTAGGAGGAGTATAAGGTGCACAAGGTGGTGGTTTTGTTGAAGACATGGGTTGATAGTATTGAGGAGAATGGTACTATGATGAGATAAAGTGCATTGGCCCAGTTGGAGAAATAGGATGTTGAACAAGATAAGTGTTTAGGTTCGGATGATATGAAGGGTGTCTCTAGTTTTGTAGTGGTCTCCCCCACAACTAGGATTGTTGCTACTGTGATCAAACACAGTATCTCTATATGAACTCTGGATGTAACGTGTTTCCCCAATGCTCATGTAAATGTAACAGTATTGGGCATTGGCCCTTGGGGTGATCGTACAGGCATATGTTGCATTCATACATATGATTGGCAATTGAGCTCTTATTTTCCTTATCCCTTCTTTCTGATTGTCTAATGTTTTGTCCTACTTCTTG
>MNCI01000614.1:52205-71006 GCA_015680685.1 Gnetum montanum | reverse complement strand
AAGGTTACCTTATCCACAAGGTAACCCAAGGCAGTTCCACCAACCCTTGACGTATTATCCAAGTGGAACACCTCCGCAGCCCATTGGACTACACCAGCAGTGGCAATACCCATAGTCATGGGGGATGCCACCGCCAACACATCAATACCCTTACTAGTATCTTGCCCCTTATGGTTACTATGTGCAGCAGCCGGTTCCTCCAGGTAACTTTACGGGTCACGTCGAACCTCCATGTTACTACCAAGTTCAGGAATTTTATCGGACTTTCCCTCCTTCGGCAAACGTCCCATACCCACAGTATCCTCCAAATTTGTCAGCACCTCTTGCACCTACGGCTACACCACCAACTACCCCAACAAAGCGCCGAATAAATCCCACTCAGCTGCGACAGCCCAACACTGCGAGAGCTCCTAAACCTTCAACGGTTGGTTCTAACAATCGTTCACCAAAAATACCCTTCCTTAGGACCAACAATCCATCTCAACCTTCGCCCTTACCAGCAGTCAGGCCTCCTAACGTCTCCCCACCTAACGTAGTTTCGGGAAATCTTCCAGCAGCAAAATCATGTCCAATGCACACAGTTATGTTAACACATACAGTAACTGACTGGATCAAAGTTGGCCACCTTCCAAAAAAATTATCAGATCCAGGAGTCAACTTAGTTTACCTTCAAGTCGCTAGGAATGAACCCCATAAGGCTCTCCTTTATTCAGGTTCTAAGGTTAACTTAATCTCACAAAAATTATATAAGACCTGGAACCTGCCTCCACTTAAGAAGAGCAATGTTCGCCTTGAACTGGCTGACCAGTCCATCACTGTTCCTCTGGGGTAGGTTGAAGACATCGTTACAACTGTCGGTGGGTGGTCATATCCAGCCGATTTCCTAGTGATTGAAATAAATAATGATAAAGGGGATTTCCCAATTATCATGGGGAGGGCATGGCTAAACACAATCGATGCCCGCTTAGGCATTCGTAACCTTTCCCTAGAAATATCCAAGACAAATACATTTGGGAAAATTGAGAAGAAAAGAGTTCCATGCATCGCATATAGTGACACAGGGTGTCATTGCGTGCAGAAATCATGGGCAGTGCAAAGTTTAACATTGCCTACATGTAATCGGTATGCACAGGACATTAATGTACAAAAGTGCCTATATGCAACAGCCACACAACAAGAGGACGCCCAGTGGCTGATGGCTGATAAAGATAGTAAACCAACTACGTGCATGGAACTAGCTGAGGGAATAACTAGTGCTTACCTTGAAAGCGCAGACATATTGGAGCAAGTTCGTTGCCAACTTCCAGCCCTTAACTCCGAAGACATTAATTGGGGGAAGTTGGAGATTCTTGAAGAGTTTAAATAGGAGCCCTTAGAGTTAAAACCATTGTCCACCGGTCTGGAATACGTGACCCTCAAAAACGGAAAACCAGTGATCATCAACGCAAAGCTCGTACCCACGCAAAAAGAAAGTTTGCTAAGGGTGATAAACAAGTGGTCAGCCGCCTTTGCTTGGTCGTATCCTGAACTAACCGGAATAGACCCTCGAATATGCCAACATAGGATTTATACAGACCCTTCTATGAAACCTCGCAAACAACCCCAGAGGCGATTGAACCCGAAATTAAAACAAATTGTTAAAGAAGAACTAGAACAACTCCTCAAGGCCGGGTTCATTTACCCTATCGCTGACAGCGAATGGGTTAGCCCTCTTGTCATTGTTCCGAAAAAAGGAGGTAAATGGAGGGTATGTATAGATTTTAGGCTGTTAAATATGGCAACATTCAAAGACCACTTCCCACTGCCATTTGTGGACCAAGTCTTAGACACTATAGCAGGGCACCACTACTACAGTTTTCTGGATGGATATAGCGGGTATAACCAAATACGCATTGCACCAGAAGACCAAGCCAAAACAACGTTCACCAGTCCTTGGGGAACGTTCGCATACAAACAAATGCCTTTTGGCTTATGTAATGCACCAGCCACGTTCCAACGCTTAGTTCTAAGTATCTTTCAACAACAAATAGGCAATGGAGTAGAAGTCTTCATGGACGACTTCTCCACCTATGGAACGAGCTTTGATCAAGCCCTCAACCGGTTAGAGCAAGTCCTAAAACGATGTGTTGAAACCAACCTTAAGCTCAACTGGCAAAAGAGCCATCTGATGGTTCAAGAGGGCATCGTGTTGGGGCACAAAATTTCACAATCAGGAATCGAAGTTGACCCAGAAAAAATTAAAGTCATCCAAGGAATTACCCGACAACCGGAAACCGTTAAAGACGTAAGGTCATTCCTTGGACACACTGGCTACTACAGGAGGTTTATTGCGAACTTTTCCAAAGTTGCCAAGCCGTTGGTAGAATTAACAAAGAAAGATGCACCATTTGAATGGACCAGGGAGTGTGAACAAGCATTCCAAGCTCTTAAACAGAGACTTGTGGAAACTCCCATTCTACAAGCACCCGATTGGTCTAGACCATTCCACATAATGACCGATGCATCCAATTATGCTTTAGGAGCTGTACTGACACAATTAGATGAACAAAAATGACCTTATTACATCCATTGTGCCAGTAAAAGTATTACCGGTGCACAACTTAACTACACAACTACAGAAAAAGAATTAATGGCTGTTGTGTTTGCACTGGACAAGTTTAGGCACTATGTATTGGGTTACAAAGTGTATATCCACACAGATCATAGTGCAATTAGGTTCCTCATGAATAAGCCAACGGTTAGCCCACGTATCATACGTTGGCTGGTAATTCTTCAGGAGTTCGATCTCACTATTGTAGACCGCAAGGGCACCGAGAACGTCGTCGCCGATCACCTGTCTCGGTTGCGATGGGACAGCAAAGAGGACGAATACGTGGTATCTGACCATTTTCCTGACGAAGCCCTCTTTGCTGGTGTGATAAATAATCAACCTACGGACGTAAATTGGTATAGCAGCATTCTCACCTATCTTACTTCACAACAAATGCCACAGAATTTAGACTTTAGGAAGAAACAACAGTTTCTTCATAACATCAAATACTTCATGGAAATTGGAGGACAACTCTATAAAGTCTGCTCTGATGGCCTAGTTCGATGGTGTGTTCCCGATCAAGATCAATTAAAAGTTCTCCAGGATGCTCATGAGGGCCCCTGTGGGGGACACTATGCGGGGAGACGAACGGCCACTAAAATCCTGCTTGCAGGATATTATTGGCCAACGCTATTTCGGGATGCCCATCATTTTGCTCAATCTTGTGAGCGCTGCCAGCATGATGGGGGAATGACTGCTAGGATGGAGGGTCCACAACAATGGATTCAACCTCTAGAACCCTTTGACATTTGGGGGATTGATTTCATGGGACCGATTACACCAATGTCCAATGGAAAAGCATACATAATCGTTGCTGTTGATTACTTAACTAAATGGGCCGAAGCAGCCGCTGTAACCGATTGCACATCATCTACAGCAGCCCGATTTGTACAGCAACAAATCGTTAACAGGTTTGGTGTGCCACGTGCACTTATTTCCGACAATGGAACGCATTTTACAGGTGCAACCTTTAGAAAATTGATGCAACGCTTAGGGGTTGAGCATAAACTGACCACACCTTATCATCCCCAAGCTAATGGCCAAGCTGAAGTTACTAATAGGGAGATTACCAGAATATTAACACGAACAATTAGCAAATTTAGGCGCGACTGGAGCACGAAATTGAATGACGCTCTTTGGGCGTATCGTTCCACTTGGAAGCTCCCTACAGGATATTCTCCCTATGAGCTAGTGTACGGAAAACTTCCAAAGCTGCCTATACAGAGTGAGCTCCGTACACTGTCCATGGCTTGCGAACTTCACCTGGATCTCGACCTAGCACAAAAACAACGACTAGCAACTTTGAATGTGTTAGATGAGAATCGCTTGGTTGCACTGTCATTAAATGAGTTGCACAAAGCACACAGTAAACAACGGCATGACTTAAGGATCCGAAGGCTTAGGTATAAAACAGGAGATAAGGTTCTTTACTGGAACCCCACACATGTACCCCAACGTACGAAATTTCAGACCTTGTGGGAAGGACCTTACATTATTCATACTACCTTTCCCTCCGGGGCCATGATGATATACAAGCCTGATAGCCCGGATAAAAGGTTATTGGTTAATGTACAACAGACAAAACCTTTCCATGAATTTGCGCCAGCCAGTACAAGTCACACTTCTACCAGCGGTCAACCACGCTCATTATTTCGGATCTCTCCCTTACAACTCAGTCATGGGGGAGATGGCCACCTATGCTAACCATATGGGGCCCTCAGTTCTTTTTCAGTTTTTGTTTTACACGTTTTTGTTTTACAACGTTTTTGTTTTACACATTTTTGTTTTACAAATTTCTTTAACTTTTCTAATTTTTGTTTTACAACTTTCTTTAACTTTTCTTGTTTTTGTTTTACAACATCGTTATATTTTTCTATCTTTTTGTGTGTGTGTGTGTGTGTGTTTGTGTCATCCATCATGTAAATTCGTCACCCAATAAGTGTTCGGGCCGATGGGATGAACTGTTTTTCATTAATTGCTAATGTTTGGTTTTTACCTTTAAGTTACATTGTTGATACTAAGGTATGTTCTTTTGATATGGCAGGCAATGAGATCACTTCATCCATCCATCCATCAAGTCTATGGTTTCCCTTGGCTTGGAAATGTACAGTTCCCTTCCAATAAGAACTTTAACGAACCAGTGACTGGGCATTTCTCAAACTAAGGAAGGACTCAAGGATTTGAAAAGGGTGTGACTTCAAGGGAACTTGGTGCTCTTGTGTTGGTCATTCACTTGGGTGCTTGGATGTTTTCTTCTTGGGTTTTCTTACCGTTCCGATGTAACCCAATAATCGGAAGCTGAGACAATAAAAATAAAGAAGTCTTTGCATGGTGTGGTCCCCACGCATAAAAACACAAAACAAAAAAAAAAAAAAAAAAAATGGAAAAACAGAAAAAAGAGAAGAAGAAAAAGCTAAAAAGCTAAAAGTGAGGATTCAAAGCACACCCCTTAGACGGAATAAATTTGGGCTACAAGCACTGGTTATGGAACCAAAGTGTTCCCTCTAACTAAGGCCCTTCTCGCTTCCCATTCTCTCTGTTGTTTCGTCGGAATGGTGGTGGCTTCTCGAAGTTGCATCCTTGTTACCCAAGTGGATGATTTAACCAACTGCATTGATGCGAAGTCACTGGAAGTGGTTGGTTTGAGGCCAGAGTTGGAATGAGATTCGCCAAGTCACATTAATCATGAAACACACAAGGGGCTGTACACCACCTTGTTCTTGGGATTCCATTCCACTTCTCTTCTTCCCATCCTTCTCTCCATTGTTCACCTCATTGCCGGTTGTATCATTGTATATACTTTGGTTGATGCTTTGTTTTCTTTTTGGTAAATTCTTCCGGTTAAGACTTTAACTCTTGTTTCCAAAGGACATTCCCCGAGCCTACGGACTCTTTGAATGTGGGATTGTCAGGGCATTAAGGGCATGAGCCTGCTTTGGGGAGGACCCACTGACATTCCTATTTGGAACACTAGTTAACTTCTTTTCCTTAACGTTTTGCAATTAATTATCATTTTTTGTTCATTTCCATCATGACATCCTTTTCTTGATGCCATAGTTGTCCCTTTTTACCTATCCTTCCTCTTCCTTTTCTCTTTCCATTCTAACGCTACCGGAGGTTCGCGATTAGTCATGGGGGTACGGGGCCTGATTTTTCGATTTTTATCCTAAGCCCCGGATTTTTTCGTTTTTCTTCCTAACCCCTATACCTTCGGTAGTCATCATCTACATTTTCCCAGATCCATATTAGCCATACCACAACTTAGCCAAGGAACCTAAACCGAAGCAAGGTATGATTTACTTAATGATTCAATTACCCTTGCTAATATATGATTGTGTTGTGGGTGCAGATGGCAATCATACAACAACGGAATGGATCTGGAGCAGACACTTGGAATGGAGCAGCGCTGAAGCAGCATGCAAGGAGTGGAGTTGATAATGCGCTTACAGATGGACAACGAAAGGCGCAATCTCGGCGTTGGCAGCAACAAGACTCTTCTTCTTTCTTCTCTTCTATTCTCTCTCCTCTTTTCTCTCAGCTGCCAACTGTGGCCTGATGTCATTGTAATAAGGTGTTCACCCATGTTGTCATGAACACCAGTTTTTGTCAAGTCTTGTAATAAAGACCGTTCACATGTCATCCCATTAGTTCCATTTCCCCTAATAATCCCATACCTACCTGATATCATTGTAAGGAACTCGAGGACGAGTTTTCATTCAGTCATGGGGGTATGATGAGACGTGACCTGCATGTGCCGCGATATTTCATACGTGATATCGCGTCTTCCCCTGCGATATCGCGTACACGATATCGCGTACGCGATATCGCGGTCCGCCGCCATATCTATAAATAAGAGGCAACACTCCCCTTATTTAAAAATCCTGGCTAGAAGTAGTGAAGCTCTGGTAGATTGATCACTCCAGAGTTAGAATTTTTCCCATGTGCCCGCAGTAGGAGTCCTAGAGTGAACGGCTCTTTATTTGAGCAACTTGTAACCTGAACCCAAGTTGTGTACGGCAATAAAGACGAACTTGATTGGATAAACCTTGCAGTACATGGTTTTATTATTTTTTATTTACTACTTTCCTAGTGCGCACAAGTACGACTTGATTACGAGCGTCTACGGACGTGTACGGCTAGTCAAGGAATCGGCTGCTTGTCGCAATGCATGAGTACGACTTGATTACGAGCATTGGCTGCTTGGTAACCCAGTAGTGTATTCCAGGATTCTACGCTTGGTAATCCCAGTGGTAGTCCAATGTGTACGGCTAGTCAAGGAATCGGCTACTCATTGCTAGGCTAGAATGTGTGATAAGTATGACTTAGTTACGAGCACCCACGGGTGTGTACGGCTAGCTAAGGAATTAGCTGCTTATTACACTTAAGCTAAATAGGTGCCTCAGTACGACCACTTCGAGCACTTGCGTTACGTGTGGTGATCCCAGTAACGATTAGCGTTTGGTAAGCCACAGTTGCATAGTTCAGGGTGTGTCTGGTAAGTGGGAATGGATGCTGACGCTAGTTAATTTAGACTTAGGACATTAGTTAGAGTTAGCTTAGTTTCTCAACCCTTTCCTCTGATAGCATAGAAGATAAAACCGAAAAATACCAAAAAAATCACATACCTCAGACTTGCTTAACCATACACCATGACACTTACAAGCAAGCCTCGGAAGACAACGAACGATTAACCCCAAGTGTTTCTTGTGGTGTTAAGGCATTTAGTCTGTGGAGTTCGACCGGATCGCGCATGCACGCTCGTATTCGTATGGTTGAGTGTAGGGGTACCTCGCCACTCATCAGCAATAAATAAAAATTAATTAAATAATTAAACTAAGTGAATGTTGTAATGATGAAGCAATCTTGATCTTTATTGCCGGTCATGTGCATGTTCAAGTACGTCACACTCGAATAAAGGATGTCGTACAATTACATTCACCACACTGCGGGCATACACGGAGAGGTAAAGGGTTGAGAGGAAAAATGAAAACTAAAATCAAAACTAACTCTAAAACTCTAATGCCCCAAACTCATCTATCTACCTCTTATTTATAGATGAGGAGACAGGCCACGATATCACATATGCAATATCATGGGTTGGGCTACGATATCGCATATGCGATATCGCGACCGTGATATTACAGTTGCCCAAAATGCGACTCATCACTTAGGCACTGAATCTTTTTCTTGTCTTACTACATTTTCATATTCTTGGATACCTTTTCTATTTTTTAATATTTTTTCATTTCTTAATCATTTTTTATTCTTTAATACTTTTAAAATTCTTTCTACATTTTTACCATCTTTTACTATTTTTTATCATTTTTCTATGATTTTTTCATCATCTTTCTTGTACATATTTTTGTTGATTTTCCAATAAAGTATAAAGGAATAAAGCAAAATATAGTCCCAATAATGTGAAAATTTTCTTATATTATCAAATAATTGAAGGACTAATTTTGTATACAGTGAAACCACATCATCCATCAACTCATTTTCAATAATAAAAGGTTGTTATCATGGCCATAATGACATTCTTTTCATAATTAAAATAAATAAACTCATAATCATTTTGCCTAGATAGAAAAGTAAACAACCAAGTGGGGAATGAATTGGGTGTGACATCAAGGAGATCTGTGGATTTTCTTAAGGCTACTATTATAATTTTTATCTTATTGTTAGGATTGTATTATTTTCTTGAGCTCTAATAAAAGGTGGAAGTATGAATAAAATAAGTGTTGCCTTACCATGTCACTAGAAAGACATGTTACCCATGCCTAAAGGTAGTCCTCTAGTAAGGTCGATACCATAAAAAAATAATAAATGCACAAAATAAAATTTTTGAGGGTCCCACTAGAAAGATATGTTACCCATGCTTGAAGGTAGGTGGCTTTTCAAAAATCCCAAAAAATAAAATGTGCTATTAATAAACTACTTCCTTGAACTTCATTTCCAAGTTTAGTACTTGTTGCAATAGTGGTAGTCTTGTGTTTACTAGTTTTGGAATGATGCAATGCAATGTCACTAGTAAGTGGTATGTACTTGGTTTGGATCTTGGAAAAAAAGGCTACAAGCTACTTTAACCATATATCACACACATGAATTCATTATGTGTATGGTAAGACACCTCATGTCCCAATTTCTACAATCCTTTTTAATCCCATTTCACCTCATTAGTATGTATAATCATAATTCAATGTTTTTGTATAGTATTGTATTGTTTTCTCATTTCAATGATACTAACATGTGTGTTTTGCAAGATAAGTATGTTCTACATTCAACTCCTTGAGTGCCTATGAACACTTATAGATATGATTATACAAGGACACTAAGAGCTAAAGCCTACTTTGGGGAGGACACACCTGTATAACTCTTGTATGTCATACCTAGCAACCAATTCCACATCATCCTATGCCTCCAAGACACTTTAACTCTTAATTTTTTTTCTTTTCTACTTTCTCATATCTAATCATAATTTTGGCAACCCTTACTACCATCTCTTATACATCTAGTTGACCTTATTTGCCAAAGATTCCCTATTTATGAGCTTTGACCACTAAATTTTCATAATCTAAGCATCATCCATGATCAAAGATCCTTTAGAAAACTTCTACACCTTTCAAACTATCCATCTGAATCAATTTTTTCACCAAAAGTTGCTTAAAAATCAAAATTTTTTAGCAATGATGTTGTAGGCCCTACAATGTTGTAGCTACAATGTCACATAAAAAAAATTTATAAATACGCATGAGATGTTAGAAATTTTTTCATTTTCACATTTCAAAGTAAGGGGATTTCATGTTATTTTTCTAAGCCTCTAACACTTGAACTTCAAAGCTCCCTAACTTCCCCACCATAGCTTTGATTTGTGTGATTTACAAACCCTCTTGATCACAGAGTGACCAACTTAGTCATGGGGGAGAGTATTGCATGTAGACAAGTTAAATTGAACCAAATTTTTCTAACACCAAAAGAGTATATTAAGGGTAAGAATAAAGAACAAATAAGAATATTTTAATCAATTAATTGAATAAAAGCTAATGAATGTAACCAATTATCCTAGCTAACCATCAAATAACATAATAAACAAGGAAATGATAACTATGAGAAGTCTTAACAATCAAAAGAACAACAAAAAAGGGTTTCTTTTTGAATTTTCTAACTTTACAATCATAATAAGAGCCATAAATAACAACAAAGATAAAAGTTTGAACACAACCAAGGATTTGAGAAAGGAATATGAACTACTAGAGACCTATTTAAATCCTTCCATAAGCTTAGGAAAATCTTTGATGACTGCATATGGCTTCTAAAATACTTTGTAAAAGAAGGACCCTCACAACATGGAAGTAAAAGCCCACAAGGTTGAGGTACAAAACCAGCTAAAGAACAAACACTGCAAGCAAAGTAGGAAGCCCAATCCTTTAGCATCCACCAACAAACACTTGTTACTGAACAATCCACATAGGTTGAGGCAGAAGCACCACCAGCTCTTGAACAAGGACAATGCCTCACGTTGTTAGCCAAATATCTCTAGGAATTCTAAGAAAAGTTCATAATGTCCACAGTGATTATAGAGTTGAATTTTGGACCATTCATGGACTTTGTACTTGAAAAAATCTAAACATAATTACAAGCCTCTCTTCTATGGCCAACTCTATCAAGAAGTGGTAAATGGTACATGGGAGAAGTATATCAATTTTGGAAGAATAAACAAGATGATGCTATTGTTATTCCACCTATGCTAACAAGGGAAGCATAATTCTCATGGGGAAATTCAATGTCAACATAGCTCATCTACTCTTTTCAAAAATACAAAGAAGGTTTGAAGAGAAGAAAGTAGGAAACTCACACTATCATTTCCTTGCCTCATTAGAAAGCTATGGAAGTAAGTAGGGATTCTAGAATATACGAATGATGTTCTAAGAAAAGCCCAAAATGCATACTATGTCAAGATGTCCAAACCAGTGCCACCAAAGAAAGATCAACTAGATAAGTTAGCATGCACTAGGGAAGTAGTAGGATCCATGCCAGCAAGTAACATTCCAGAAATTGGACAATAAAAAGCAAGATCCAATGGGTCAACACTTACTAGTGATAGACCTGGATAGAGTGCTTCACTTGCATAATAAGATTACAAGCCTACTAAGAGCCACTTGCATCATATCACAGAAATAATAAATTAGGGAATAAGGGAAGGTTCTGCATTATACAAAATAAGAAATAACTTCATAAGACCTACAGTATCAATAGGACTTACAACTGAGAAAGTCTCCTTACAAGCAAGAGAGGATGACAATTAGGCACAACAGATCTTAGGGAACGCTGCATATTTTCAAGTTATGCTAGAAACTGAAGAAGGATCACCATGGTGGTAATGCAACATCAAGATGTATTAGGAGCAACAAAAGTAATTACTAATCATATCAAAGAATCATTCTACATTCCCATTATTCCATTGGCAAATATTAGTGGAACCGAAGATGTTAAAATGCCATTCTATACATCCATGATCCTAGCAAAACATGAAGATGTCCTTAATCTATTATTGCATATGGGACAATTAAAGCAAAATATCTTTAATATCCCTAGCAATATCACTACAGTTAAGTCTGATTTGATTACAACAAAGGGAAAGTTGATCATGGTAGAGATAAGGGTAGAACATGCAAAAAACAAAGTGCAAAGGTTGCAAGCTAAATTAGCAACCTTAAAAGTAGAAAAGAGAGACCCTACACAAGTATATAGCCCTAGACTAGCTAGATGCATTTAGAATAGTATAAGTGAGGTAGCTTATAGCAAGGAATACTCAAGTAGAGATGGAGAAAGAAAAGGCTATGTAGAATACATTAGTAGCAAAAGCACAAACATATGCACATGTCAAAGCCATAACTACCTTAGAAAAAGAAAACAAGAAACCTGGTGCAGATAATATAAGGTTGATAGACATTAAAAAGTAGAAAAATGTTCTCAAATAAAGCATCCATCAATTAAGAAAATAGTTCATCAGAGTCAACCAAGACATGAGCAAATTGGCTAGAGAAAACCAAACCTTATTAATAGAAGAAGTCTATGGGATTTGACAAAAATCAGCAATTGAAATCAGTGCATGGCAGAACAAGGCCAAGAAATACCAATGGCTCAAAGAACACTTTAAAGATTAGGTGGGCATGTACAAGCAAATCAACCAAAGAGAAATCCATATGGTTAAGGCCAAGATCAATTCAATTACAACATAAACACTTAATTGGTAGCCAATTCTGGATAGCCTAGCCCATGTCCACTAGGCTGAAGTAAAGAATAAAGACTTTTTGATTAAGGATCTTACAAAGTACATGGGGTTAGCAAACCTTAGACTAAGAAATAAGCTGGAGTAATAGGTAGCTATCCTATATGCATTGTATAAGGAGTTTGCAAATAGGAAAGATGCCCAACAAAAACTGCATATTGCAAACTCTAAACTTGAAATAGTAAAAGTTAGCTACCAAGGCCAAAAAGATGTAGTAGAAAACATAGCCTGTAGAATGACTAATTGCGAAGAATTAAGCAAAGTGGCCATGAAATTTGAAGAAGAGAGAAGCTAATTTGCAGCTTGGTATGTAAAAGCTAATGAGATGTTTTCATAGCTATCATGCCCATGGAAAGTACCAATGCCATCAAACATTGTAGAATTTGCATGAACAATACATGATCCTAGGTCAAAGGAAGAAAAGCTCTAGGCACTCATTAACCATTACCAATTTTAGAAGCCTAATGATAAAGAAAATAAGTTGATGGAGGAGCCACCACTACTGGGAACTCAAAGACTACATTGGACTCTATCATTTTTTGTTTTGTTTTGTTTGGTATCAATTGTGTCCATCATGCTATGCATGATAATTTTGTAAAACATCACTCAAACCACAACGTAGCATTCAAAGTCAAGTAGTCATGTATATAAGTAGTTATGTCAAAAGTCTAAGTATACCTTCCAATTTTATAAGTAACTCTATCCTCCTTTTGTTTTAACTCAAGGATGAGTTTCCAATTAGTCATGGGTTTATGATAAAACCTATTTTCATTAAGCTATGATATTATATCTATGATACTACATCTATGATATTATATCTATGATACTGCATCTATGATATTGTATCTATAGCATTATAGTTCTATATACATCATCATTGATGTGGTGTAGTGGATCCTGTTCACCCCTATAAACACCAACACTTGGTCATACCAAGAAATAACTTCCATTCCACCCTTAGCAAAACTCTTGTAGTTTGTTTTTGTAGTTACACTTAATGATAAAGTGAATGCACATAGTGTGGTGTTAAACAGTTGAATGGAATCTTTATTCGAGTGGATTGTACTTGAGTATAGTTCATGAACAACAATAAAGATTGAAATTGTTTATCACCATTAATGAACACATTTTTGCCATCTGTCGCAACATCGCATATGTGATGTCAGGGCCATGCTGGTGGGTACACAACGTCAAGGTATAGTTGTGATGTTGTGTACATGACATCAGGGTATATACTCCAAGTCTATAAATACCGTGCCTAAGCTTCAGTTTTTACATCAATTTTTGGTCATTTTCTAGTTATAGCAAAGCTTTTGCCATTTCTTCCTTCCAAAGTTAGAATATTTTCTAAGTGCCTACAAATGAAGTCTAAGTGTGTACAGTTCTTTGTTCAAGCACTCATGTACTTGAGTGTAGTAGTGTGATGGGAATAAAGTGAACTCTTTTGACAATCCTTGCAACACTGGGAATAGATTAATATTTTCTTTAATGCATTTTACTTTCTTGCTCTTTACTTTAATGCATTTGAATGAAGCAATTTATTTCCAGTTGTTATTAAACACGAGCATGACCACTTCAAGCATTCATATAGTACATGGTAACCTAGCAACACTTAACATTTGGTAGTCCAATAGTGCTATATGTGTTTAGGAAAGTGGGATGGTTACTTGTGTTAGGCTAGCTAGGCAATAGATGAATTAGATCTTCAATTACTTTACCTTTCATTCTTGTTAATAAGTGCTAGGTACATTGGTAATGCGTTACTTGATGGTCATATGTACTATTTTTTTTATTTGATTGTTGGTATCTAGTTTCTGGCTTTAAATTTTATTACGAATAATTAAGGCACGGTTTCTTTTTCATGCAATAGGTAGTGAGTCCACAACATCCACCCATCCACAAACTCTATGATTTTGCTTGTTTTGGAAACGTGTAGTTCCTTTTTCACTAATAAAACTTTAATAAATTTTTAACTTTGGTAGTTTTCAGAATTGGGAAGAATTCAAAGGTTTGAACAAGGTGTGGCTTCAAGGGGATTCAGTATTCTTTGTGCTTTTTTATTTGCCTGGGTGAATGTGTCTTTCCATGAACTCTTACCATTCTATGCTAATCAATAAAAGAAAGTTGAATAACATCCTTGCATAATGTGGTTCTCATCAGAAAAAAAAACAATGAGAATTCAAAGCACATCCCTTGGACAAAATAACTACATGTGTCTTTGCATGGTGTGGTTCCCATTTCAAAAAAAAAAAATAATAAAAATTCAAAGCACACCCCTTAGACAGAATAAATGAGCTACAAGCATTGGTTATGGGAGTAGTTCCCTCTAACTAAGGCCCTTCCTTGCTTCCTACTTCTTCTCTAATAAGGAATGGTGGTTGTTTTGTGGGAGCACTCTTGTGTCTCAAGGGATGAACTGGTCTTAGAATGAAAATGTGAAGTCACTGAATGTAGTTGGTTTTGGTCTAGACTAAATATGGATCCTATCAAGTCATTTAATCATAAAATCCACAAGTGACTTCATGTGACTATAATTAAGAACTCCATTCCACTCTCTCTTTCATCCATCTATGCTTCCCATGTCTCATCTCACTACTAGTTTCATGTTTTGGTTCGATGTCTTAGTCAAAATTCTTAGTTTATTCTTTTAGGTTGTTGTACTTAACCTTTTGTAACCATTAATCATCTATAAAGCCCATGAACTCATTAGTTTGAAGTTATGCAAGGGCATAAGAGGCCTATGCCTACTTTGGGAAGGACCCACTTGCATATCTTTTGGTTGGGTTAGTTAAGTTCTTTACCCTTAGATACTTTTTCAATCAAATTCTTTTTGTTTACCCCATCAATGACATCTAATTATGCACATCTTCACAACACTTTTCACTAAATTTTTCTTTTTATTATTATGAATTCTTATACCCTCTTCAACTATTTCCTTGTGTTGAACTTTTTTCAAAATTCATGGACCGCATCTACCCTGTTTGTCAACCTTTTCACTTACACTACTAAAGGAACCAGTCTACCACAATCACAACTTAGCTAAGTGTAACCACTGATGAGATAAGGCATTTAACCACTATGTGTTACACATTGCATACTAATTTTTGATTCGGTAGTGAGAAGCATGAACTGGAAGTAGGACTATCTTCACCAAGGATGATGCAACAGTACCACACAATGAGGATCAATTGTGATCATTGGATCTCTTCTCTCTCTCATTATTCTACTGCCAAGAGGTGTTGGATGTCAATGTTCTCTAGGGTGTTCACTTCTCTTGTCATGAACACCCAATGTTGTAAAAACTGTAATTCCATACACATGGGCACTCAAAGTCTGTCTATTTCATTTGAGTCAATTTGTATGTTAGTCAATAATCCCATACCTACCTAATATGTTATGTTGTAAAGAACTTGTTCCTCCTCTTCTTCACTCAAGGATGAGTTTTCATTCAATCATGGGGGTATGATGAACACATTTTTGCCATTTGCCACGATGTCACGTACGTAACATTGGGGTCCAGCTATGACATCGCATATGCGACGTCAAGGCATATACTCCAAGTCTATAAATATTGCACCTGGGCTCCAGTTTTCACATTAGTTTTTGGTCATTTTCTAGTTAGAGTAGTGAAGCTTTTGCCATTTCTTTCTTTTAGAGTAGAATATTTTCTGAGTGCCTACAAAAGGAGTCTAAGTGTGTACGGTTCTTTGCTCAAGCATTGATGTACTTGAGCACAGCAGTGTGATAGGAATAAAACGAACTCTTTTGAAAATCCTTCCAGCACTAAGAATAGATTAATATTTTCTTTAATGCATTTTACTTTGTTACTCTTTATTTTAATACATTTGAATGAAGCAATTTATTTCCAGTTGTTAATGAACATGAGCACAACCACTTCAAACATTCATATAGTACTTGGTAACCTAACAATGCTTAACGTTTGGTAGCCCAGTAGCACTATATGTGTTCAAGATGTGTTTAGGAAAGTGGAATGGTTACTTATGTTAGGCTAGATAGGCAATAATGAATTAGATTTTAAATTGCTCTACTCTTCATTCTTGTTGTAGGTGACCAAATCTATAAAATATAAAGTAAGAAAAATCATATACCTCAATTACACTTAAATCATACCCTTAAACCTCACAAGTGTAGTTGGAAAGATAATGAACGTTCTCAATGCCCATTTCACTTCTTAGAAGAGCTAGTGCATTAGATAACTATAGGTCCACGGAATTCAACCAAATTGCATGTAATGCCTTAGTGATTTGTATGGTTGGGCATAGGGGTACCTTGCCGCTCATCAACCATTGCAGCATCTACCTAGTTTCTTTGTTTTACTTAGATATTTTCTTTACTTAGTTTAATTTTCATGTCTTTAATATGCTTACTTTAGTTTAGTCCTTTACATTTCTTAAGCACTTTACTTTTTCATGTTCATTAGTAAGGTGGAATGAGTACAACTAGTTTCAAGCATATAGGTGTAATTATTTGGTAATCCCAATAGTGTTATTGCTTAGTTTGCTGAGTAGCATAACACTTGGTAACCTAGTAATGGTTACATAAGCCCAAGACATGTACAACAAGCTGGGAATGACTACTCATCGCCATAGGATAGAGTAGATTTACATTTCTGTTATCAGTAGACTTAGATTTTATTCTCACTTCATTATGTTTGTACTTAGGAGTAACATGAGCCAACAACATCAAGATATCATATGTCTCACTTAGAGTTAAAGCATATACTTGCAGTTCACTAACTCGAAGTGGGAGGACAATAATCACAAATCAATTAACTTCTAACATACTTACATTGTCCATCTATAGATTATGATCTGATTACACGTGTGCACTCATGACTTGTATGGTAGAGTGTTGGGATACCTAGCCACTCATCAATAGCAAATATGTTTTTTTCTTTTAATTTGAAGGTTGCTCATAAGATTATTACAAAAAATGATGTCATTCATAACAAATTCAATAAGGCCTAAAAAATACAATTATCATCATACTTTTGGATAAGGAAAATCAATGATATTTGGAGAGCTCTTACATTTCCTAACATTCATATATTTTTATGATGTCTTATTCATCAAGGTCTTTCTATTGGCACTCATCTTAAACATACGAGAGATGTTTCTCCTTAGTGTCCCTTCATAAAAATAAAGACTCATTTTCTCATGTTTTTGCTTTTGAGCATCTTATTACTCAACATGCTTGGAAATGGTTATCCAAAACTTGCAACTTTCAACAAAGCATTAATAAAGTCATTCTGAGTTATTAGCATGCTCTGCCTACTTCATTTCTTTATATTTGGAATTGTCTTTGACCCTTTGTTCTCTTCTCTATTTGGAAGCTTTGGTGTGTAATTATTTTCGAACAGCAAAAACATAACTATGACCTCTCTTCAAGTGTTAAATACCATATTCTCAAAGATGTCACTTTTCATGAACAACTTCACACACAAAAACTCCTAGTGAAAGCTAAACAATTAATTTGTTTTTTATTGTATTACTTTCCTTTTATTTTGGAGGCTCAATGATATGAAGCTTTCAACTTTTGTAGCTATATGCTCTTTGTTTTGGATTGATATATTATTTTTTCTTTAAAGAGAGTTTTCTCCTTCTCTTTACAAGAAACCCTTTAGTAAAAAGTAAATAAGGACAAGGCCTTATTCTTTTCCTATCCTAAATGAGAGGTTTTTTAGGATTGGCTGTAATGATGAAAACCTGAAAAGACATTCCTAAAACTATTGGGCTTTTTGTGTATACTCTCTTTTGATGATTTGATGTAACCTGAAATTTTTTAATATTATTATTCATTTTTTTCATCCAATGTGAAATTTGCCTTAATCTTTCTAGAATTATTTGCCAAAAATTTTATATGGGACAGAATAAAGTTTAGTTTTCATAATTAAAGGTGTGGGGATTTTAATCTATAAGTTATAATATGTTATATAAAATTTTATAAACTTGATAGGTAAAACAAATATTTACGTGTAAATGTTTCAATACAATTTTTGCAACACGTGATGAAAGAAATTCATGATTGGCATCGTACGACGTCAAATTCGCAGTGCTCTTTCTGGAATTTTTGGCAAAAACGTCAAGCTAGGATCTTCTGTTTCGAGTTTTGAACCCGACGTGAATCGAACACGCAACCTTCTGATCTGGAGTCAGACGCGCTACCATTGCGCCACGGATCCTTGAACGATAACGGTAACGTAAAATCTATTGATTTCGTAAAATAAGTCCCATTAAACATTTTTGTAGATTTTAGACTTCATGAATTGTACGTTGAATAATTCTATCCTATTTTATTTTTACATCTTCGGTGAGGTTCTCACAAAAAATAACAAGCACATGCCAAAGTATCTTTCAAATAACACTGAAAAAAAAAAATACCAAGCAGCACTTTTATTACTATAACCCCGTATCCATTTCACTGCGTACTTTTAAAAACGTCAAAAGGAGAAAGAACCAAGAAAACCAAACACCCTAGGCATAAGCTGTCCACGTGCAAATTTTGGGCTTGGGTGTTAGCATTCAACAAAATAATTACAAGTATATTCCAAGACATATAGAATAGAAGGATGCCTTAAGCATAATTTAAAATTGGCAACCTCTTAGTTAAGAAAATAATAAGGTAACCATTTGAGCTATCTATCCTTGGTACACTACTCCACATCATCATGAACAAGCTACTTAATGAGAGACAAGGTATCCCTACATCCAACCATACGAATCACAAGTTTTCACATGCCATTTGGTCAAATTCTGCAGATTTTAAGTTTTTAAGTACACTAGTTCCAAGACATGAAATCTAATCATGACAATCATTGTTTTCTCAACTATACTTGTGGAGCTTAATTGTATGGTTAAGTATAATTAAGGCACATGATTTTTTATTATTTTATATTTTATTT
>MNCI01000614.1:27632-50826 GCA_015680685.1 Gnetum montanum | reverse complement strand
GTGCACATCCTAAATGTGTATAATGCTACTAAGTTACCAAATGTTGCCAAGAGTTATATACATACTCGAAGTGGTCATACTTATGTGTGTAATTAACTTCTATTTAATTGAACTAGCTTACTTAGCTTAATTATTTGAGAGAATCAAAGGAAATTGCATAAAACATTAAATGCATAAATAAAGTATTTAAGCTAGCCAAGGTGCTACAAGGTTTGATCAGAAAGCTCATTTTTATTTCCACACACACTGTCGTGCTTAGGTACAACAATGCTTGAATAAAGATCCATACACTCAATGACTCCTGCTGTGGGCACTTTGGAAAATATTCTAACTCTAGAGAAAACAAACTACAAGAGCTTTGCTATGTTATGAAAAAACTATATTGAGATCGTGTGCCTAAGCACTATATTTATAGGCTGACATATACCCTGCGATATCCAATATTCAACATCACATCTTGGGGTCCGATATGAGGTATCTGATATTGAGGCTCTAATATTGTGTATCTGATATCAGAGCACAACTAAACACAATTAATCATATCCCCAGAATGAATGAAAACTAATCCTCAAGTGAACAAAAGGAGGAACATGTTCCTTACAAAATATTGGGCAAGTATGGGATTATTGACTGACATGCAAACTTAACTTAGATGAAACAAACAAATTCTAAGTGCCCGAGTGTGTGGATTTACAATCATTTACAAAATTGGATGTTCATGACAAGAGAAGTCAATACCCTGGACAAAACTGACATCCAATGCCTCTAGTAGCTGAAGAGCGAGAGAGAAGATTCAACGATCATGAAAGGTCCTCATCACATGTTTCTATTACTTATCCTTTGGTGAACATAATCCCACTTAAAGTCTACGCTTTTCACTACAATCACAACAAAATTGTAGATTAGTGTGCAATGTGTAACATATAGCTTTTAAGTACCTTGTCTTGTTGGCAATTACACTTGGCTAATTAGTGATTATGGTGGATTGATTTTGTTAATAGTGTTAGTGAGAAGACTGAAAAATAGGTTAAATGGATAAGCGATCCATTAATTTCTAAAAAGTTCAAACACGATGAAATGCTTGAAGAAGGCTTAAGAATCCACAACAAATAAAAAGAGGATATTATTGGAAAATGTTCTGAAGATATGCACAATTGGATGTCATTGATGGAGCACACAAAAGGATTTGATTGTGAGAATGTCTAAAGGTAAAGAACATAACTAATCCAACCAAAAGGTATGCAAGAGGGTCCTCCCCAAAGCAGACATAGGCCTTTTATTTCCCTTGCATAACTCAAATCAAGGAGTCTGTGGGCCCCATGGCTGATTAATGGTTACAAAAAGTTAGACAAAAACTTGGAAGAAACTACCTAAGAATTTTGACACATCAAACCAAGACATCAAACAAGAACATAAAACTAGCAGTGAGGTGAGACATGGAAAGCACAAATGGATGAGAGAGTGTGGAATGAAGTTCCTAATTAAGGTCACATGAAGTCCCTTGTGAATTTTGTGGTTAAATGACCTGATAAAATCCATCTTTAGTCTAGACCAAAACCAACCACATTTAGTGGCATCACATCGCCATTTTAAGACCAGTACATCCCCCTGAGACACAAGACTACTCACACAGAACAACCACTATTTCTTATTAATGAAGAAAAGAGAAGTAGGAAGTGAGGAAAGGCCTTAGTTAGAGAGGACCTTCAAGCATGGGTAACATGTCTTTCTAGTCCCATAACTAGTGCTTGTAGCCCATTTATTTTGTCTAAAGGATATGCTTTGAATTTCCATTGTTGTTTTTTTAATTTTTTCTTCTTCTTTTTTATGATGAAAACCACAACATGCAAAGACTTATTCAACTTCTTATTATTGTTCAACATGGAACGGTAAGAAATCCATGAAAACACACATGCACCTAAGTAGAAAGGCATAAAGAGTATTGAATCCCCTTGAAGTCATACCCCATTCAAACCTTTGAATCTTTCCCAAATCCAAAAACTACCAAAGTCACAAGTACATTATGGATGTATTAATGAAAAAGAGACCTCACACTTCTAGAATAATGAAAACCATAGCATTTGCAGATGGGTGGATGTTATGGACTCACTGCCTATTTCATGAAAAAGAAACCATTTCCTAGTTATTTGTAACAAAATTCAAAGCTAGAATCTAGACACCAATAATCAATTAACCAAATAGCACATGCCCACATCAATCAAACACAATGTACCCAGTTGGCAATACAACACATCATTATTAAAACATAATTAGAAAATCACATTCAAATAAAGGAAAGTATATAAGAAATTATAAAATATTTAAGAAAAATAAAACGTGCTAACAATATTGTTAAACAAAAATTTTGAAAAATTAAAAGTGTAGAAAACAAAAAGATGTAAAATAAAGAATGTGTAAAACAAAATGTTGTATAAGTAACAAGGTGTAAAACAAAAAGTGAAAAACTAAGGAGCTACTTATATAATTAGCATGAATGGCCATCTCCCCTATGATGAAGTTGAAAGGAGGAGATCTGAAAGATTGAGCATGGTTGTCCATCCGATAAGGTGTTTGTTGCACTAACTTACTTAGGCTCATGGAAAGGTTTGACTTGTTGTATGTTGACCAGTTATTTCTTGTCTGAGCTCTCAAGTTTGTAGATCATCATGGCCCTAGAAGGGAAAGTTTTGTAAATGATATAAAGTCCTTTCCACAATGTCTGAAACTTAGTTTGTTGGCGTACATGTATGGGATTCCAGTAGAGGATTGTGTCTCCCAGTTGAGATTTGAATTTCCTAATTTTAAGATCATGGTGCCTTTTGTTGAATGCCTTGTGTAACTCGTTAGATGACAGGGCCACCAATCAATTTTTGTCTAGCAAGTTGAGATTTATTGATCTTTCTTTTTGTGCTAGACTTAAGTCAAGGTCGAGGTCACAGGCTATTGAAAGTGTACAGAGCTCGAATTGAATAGGAAGTGTTGATAATTTTTCATATACTAGCTTATAGGACGAATAGCCTATAGGAAGTTTTCATGTTGAGCAGTGGGCCTAGAGGAAATCATTGAGTTTTGTGCTCCAATATTTTCTACATTTGCTAATAGTTCTCATTAGTATCTTTGTGATTTCCCTATTTGTAACCTTAGCTTGACCATTGGCTTGGAGGTGGTAGGGTGTTGTTAGTTTATGTTCAATCCCCAAGTGTTTCATGAGTTTTCAAAAGGTAGTGCTTGTAAAGTGAGTTCAATTTCTAGAAATTAATGCATGTGGCACACCAAACCTATTTACAAAATTATGTTATACAAATCGAGCAGCAGTAGAAAATGTATAGTTGGTGACAACTGTTGCTTCTACCCATTTCATACAATAGTCAATAGCAACTATGATGTATGCCTTTCCATTTGACATGGATGTGATGGGACCCATGAAATTAATGCCCTAGATGTCGAAGGATTGTAGTGGTTGAATTCACTATTGAGGTCCTTGCATTCGAGTAATCATTCCACCATCTCATTGGTAGCGTTCATTAGAGTGGAAATATTGATGAGCATCCTTGAAGATTATTGGCCAATAGTACCCTACCATCAGGATTTTAATAGTCTTGCATCTCCCAGCATAGTGGCCCTTACAAGGACCTTCATGAGTATCCTCAAGAACACACAATTGATCAACATCAAGGACAAACCAACGAACCAAGCCATTGGCACACACCTTGTAGAGGTGGTCATTAATCTCCATGAAGCATTTTACCTAGTGAAGAAACTGTTGTTTCTTCTGGTGGTCCAATCCTTCTGGCATCTCTTGGGTGAGAAGATAGATGAGAATGTCATCTTACCATTTAGGCTCAATCGGTAATTATTTAGTTATAGCCCCAAAAAATAAGAGTTCATCAGGAAATAGATTAGATAGTGGACTTTCGTCCTCTTTGTTGTCCCATTGTAACCAAGATAAGTGGCCAATGACCACATTCTTAGTTTTTTTTTTCGATCTACCATCATAAGATTGAATTCCTATAAGATCACCAGCCACTATATGACACGAGGGCTCATCATTGGCTTGTTCATCAACAAGAGAATGGCATTATTATCCATGTGCATAAACACTTTATATCCAAGTATATAATGCTTAAACTTTTCCAAACACCACTACCATTAATTCTTTTTTTGTGGTGGTGTAGTTCAGTTATGCATCCATAATGCTTCAGCTTGTATAGTGGATGTAATATGGCCATTTCTTGTCATCCAACTACGTGAGCACAACTCCTAGGGCACAATTTGATGCATTCATCATAACATGAAATGGTCTAGACTAGTTGGGTGCCTATAGAATTAGAGTTTTTACAAGTTTCTCCTTTTGTTGCTAGAATGTTTTCTCACATTCCATGATCCAGAAAAATGGAACATCTTTCTTTATCAACTTAACCAACGGTTTTGTAATCTTAGAAAAATTCTCTATGAATCACCAATAGTAGCTAGTGTGTCCAAGGAATGACTAAACATCTTTGATGATTTCTGGTTGATGGGTTATTCCTTGGATGACCTTGATTTTTTCGAGGTCAACCTCAATTCCTACTTGTGATATTCTATGCCCTAATACAATGCCCTCCTAGACCATCATATGACTCTTTTACCAATTGAGCCACAAGTTTTTTTCCACACATCTTTTCAGTACTTTCTCAAGGAAGTCAAAGGTTTGCTCAAATGTAGCTCCACAGGTGGAGAAGTCAACCATGAAAACTTCCATAACATGACCAATTTATTGCTGAAAAATACTTAAGACTAGGCATTGGAATGTAGCAGGGGCATTGCACAAACCAAAAGGCATCTTGCGATATGCAAAGGTCTCCTAGGGACTCATGAATTTTGTCTTGGCCTAGTCCTCTAGTGTAATCTAGATTTGGTTATAACCACTATAACCATTTAGAAAATTGTAAAAGCAATGCCTAAATATTGTGTCTAACACCTAATCAACAAATAGCAATGGAAAATGATCCTTGAATGTTGCCATATTCAATAGCTGAAAATCGATGCAGACCCACCACTTGTCACCTTTCTTTGGCACAATCACAAGTGGACTAACCCACTTGCTATCCACAATGGAATAGCTAAACCCCACCTTGAGGAGTTGTTTGATTTCTTCCTTGATGATGTACTTCAGTTTGGGATTCAATCACCTTTATGGCTACTTCTTTGGCTTCATGGCTAGATCAGTGTAGATGCGATGCTAGCATATCCTAGGATCATTTCCTATGAGTTCGGGATATGACCAAGCAAAGGCTACTAACCATTTTTCAACCACATTCAATAGCATCTATTTCTATTTTAGAGCAATATTGACATTGATTATTACCAACTTTCCATTTTTTAAGAATACATATTCCATGTCGATCAGTAAAGTTTTCAATTCAAAGGGATCTTGCTTGAAATTTTTAGGAATTTCCAACTCTCCCAAATAGGTATCATCATTTTCATTATTAGAGAGTTGGTAATGAACTTGCTCTAGTTCATCCATGCCTACAACATATGCATATGTTAGGCTCTTAGTAGGGTCCATGCAAAGTGTGTTGCTCTCAAAATCAATGGTCAACCATTGGGTGCCCTCTTATTTTGTGGTTGCTGCATACAGACATCTTTGAATATCAACTTTTGGTACACATTGCTTGAATGTAGATATCGATGCTTGTTTAACAAACTAGAGTTTTTGCACATAATTACACCTTGTATCATTGTACGGGATGCATGGAACTCACTTCTTCTTGATCTTCCCAAATGTATTTTCTTTAGATATCTCCAAGGAAAGATCTTTGATGTCCATTCTTGCATCAAAAATGCTTAGCCATACCCTTTCCGTGATGATTGGGAAGTCCTCTTTACAATTCTCCATCTTAATTACCAGGAAATTAGTAGGATAAGACAATCCACAAACAATGGTCACAATGTCTTCCACTAGTCCCAATGGAACAGTGATGGATTGGTCTACCAATTCTAATATGATATTGCTATTCTTTAGAGGAGATAGGTTCCATGTAGTATACACCTCATGAGAAATTAGGTTGACACTGGAACCTAAATCGAGAAGAGCTTTACATGGTTCATTCCCAACAATCTGCAAATAAATAAGAGGACTCCTGGGATCTACTAATTTCCTAGGAAGGTTACCAACATGAATCCAATCAGATATAGCATGAGTAAGCATAATAGTATGGATCCTAGGTGGTATTTGGTTTCAAGGGGACTTGAAGGAATTTGATATAGAAGAAGATGAAAAAACAGTGTTGCTAATTGTAGGTGTATGTGAGGGCTTATGTGGACTATTGGATCAAAAGAAAGGTCTTTTCATAGATTGAGTGTCTAAACCACCCAATTGATGAACCAGTTGTAGATTAATGACCCTGGTGACATTATGTTGTTGCCGTTAAGCTAGGAGTTCATCCTGCATAGATGGAGTAGGTGGTAGTTGTGTTAAGGATGGAGGAAGATAGGTAGTAATAGGCGGAGGAGTAGGAGGAGGATAAAAGGTGGTATCCCTTCTTGCCTGTGGAGAATGAGTATGATAATAATAAGGAGGGCAGTAATGAGGTTGGAAAGAAAAAATGTAACTAGAAGAGTCACATGGAGACAAAGGTTGCTAAATATAGTACCCATATGGATTAGGTTGTTTGTAAGGGTATTGCTACCTTGGCAATGCCAACATCCATGACTGTGGTTACTACCACTATTGATACTACTCATATGTTTGCAGTGGAGTTCCACTTGGATAATATTGTTTCTATTGGTGGAACTGCCTAAAATTACCTTGAGGATAAGGCAATCTTCTAGGCATTTGCCTTTGTGGTAGTCATGGATTTAGAGCATACACCCTAGATTCCTATAAGTGTGACATAATAGGATAACATCCCTTAAGATGTTCATAATGGTAGATGTCACACCCACCATCATTACCTAATTTAGTTTTCGCAACTTCCTCTATCTCAACAATCTTGCTCTTACCTCTTTGATTAGCACATTCAACTTTCTTGCACCTCCTACGATCATGATCACTACCTTGTTCTTTGAACTCTTAATCAATTTTTAGGACAACTTGAAATCAACTATCCATGGAGTTCCATAATTGATCAACCTTTTTCAAAATTTTAAAGGTGAATTTTTAAAGCAACAAGGTTTTCTAGTTCACCACCTTATCAAGTGTTGATTCTTCCTCACTATCACAAAATTGAACCTCCCTCTTGTGAATGGAAGGATCACAGTTGTACTCTTCTACACTTTCTCATTTTCTTAATTCTCCTTCTTCTTTTGCTACTTGCTCAATCAACCTTTGGATATGATGGGCTCTTAATTATGATAATTACCCTTGGGCATAGACACCAATAGTTCTCCTCACTTCTAATTGAATCCCATCTACAATGTGGCGAAGTTACTCCAGTTAAGAATAACCATGGCCAGGACATCTATGCAATAATGAAGAGTATCAATCCATGGTGACATCCAAGGGTTTATGTGTTCTTTGTTTCCATCTTTGAATCTACCTCCTTAAGTTGGACACTTAGGAGTATGTTTGATACTTATCATTGAACAATTCAAGCATTGTACTCCACCATCTGATAGATTCTAGTTCTAAAGGCCAGTACCAGTTTTATGCTTCTTTAATGAGTGTCATGGAGAATAACTTAAGCTTCTACCACTCATTTTCTATATTTTGGAAGGCACATGCATCTTCAAAAGCTTGGACATGGTTTTGTAGATCTGAGTTGTATCCCCCTTCGAACCTAGGGATATTGTTCATGTCTAGCCTCTTGATCCAAGTATCCTTAATGTGCCTTGTAGGGATTCTCACTGCCTTTGTAATGTTTAGCATACTCTAGGTATTAAGCAAAGGTTCATTGAAGCCATGATTCTAATGTCTACAATGCCCTCTACTACCCCTTTGTTCATGGCAGCGGGTCTCTCTTGGATGCCCATGCCTCTAGTCTTGACTTGTCCGATGGTTCCTTCGATTATCTTAGTCTCGTCGGTCACCTCCATCATGACTGCACCACCTACGGTTGCGATCAAAGTCTGAAGAAGAAGAAGATGATGATGAAGGTGAAGAGGAAGGAGGACTAGCATGATCATGATCTTATATCTTGTCTGCATCCCTACCCTGACTCTCCTCCTTGGATCCTCCTTTGTCATTGGATCCATTCTTTCCAAAATTAGGATTGTGGATCGTGGATTGCAGGTTCTAGTTTTGACCTCCTTCATCAAAGTCAAAGAGAGGAATTTCACTAAATAAAAAACCCCCATAGAAGGGTTCTCCATCATATATTTAGTACAACAGGTATGGGGAATCATTGAAACCACTTCCCCTTCATAGATTCATAGTGCTATTCTAGTTGTTGATCTATAAGATGTTGTACCTCAATGGGATGATAATCATTAGCATCAGTATCTTGTATAATGTACTCAACATGAAGTTCTTGGAGGCCCAAATACATAAGAGTTTGTTGGAGCATCATAGAAATAGATTGATTAGGCAGTAACATGATGTTGCCCTCCATGTCATGCCACCACAACTATTCATCCTAGTGTAGGATGAAGGTGAAATTGAATACATACCCATCAAGATGAGCATATACCACTCTGTATTATTGGGGCACCTGCTGATGCACTCCATCAAACTTGGGCAAAGAATTGCTCCTATGAGAAGAAGACATCTTATGTTAGAAAATGAAAATGTAGTGTGCTTTTTAAAAATTATTGTAGTTATTTTAAAGTATGATATAGTTATAGGGTTCATTCCAATGATTTTAAATAATTTTTACTAAATCCTAGATAGCATAGGTAATAGTGCCAATGATGATCGGTGAGGTACCCCTACGCCCAACCATAAAAATTACAAGCATTCATGTGTGATCCGGTCAAATTTTGCAGACCTTAAGTTCTTAAGTACACTAGTTCCGAGACATGAAATCTAATCATAATAATCGTTGTCTTTTCAACTATACTTGTGGAGCTTAATTGTATGGTTAAGTATAATTGAGGCACATGATTTTTTATTATTTTATATTTTCTTTGTCTATGATTAAGAATAGGTTGAAATGTAATTTATAATTAATTTAACTTAATCTAACTATTGATCAATAACTAACTATCCTAACATGAGTATCTAATCTCACTTTCCATGCACATCCTGAATGTGTATAACGCTGCTAGGTTACCAAACGTTAAGCATTGCTGGGTTGCCAAGAGTCATATGCATGCTCAAAGTGGTAGTACTTATGTGCTTAATTAATTTCTATTTAATCAAACTAACTTACTTAGCTTACTTAGATTAATTACTTGAGAGCATCAAAGAAAATTACATAGAACATTACATGCATAAATAAAGTATTTAAGCTAGCCAAGGTGCTACAAGGTTTGATCAAAAAGCTCATCTTTATTTCCACACACACTACCATGCTCAGGTACAATAGTGCTTGAATAAAGGTTCGCACACTCAATGACTCTTGCTACAGGCACTTTGGAAAATATTCTAACTCTAGAGAAAACAAACTACAACAACTTTGCTATGCTATGATAAAAACTATATTAAAATCATATGCCCAAGTACTATATTTATAGGCCAACATATACCCTATGATATTGGATATTTAACATCGTATCTTGGGGTCTGATATCAGGTATTCAATATCAAAGCTCTGATATCGCATATAATATGACATCAAAGCACAACTAAACATGATTCATCATTACCTTTATGGATGAATCCAATGATGAGGAAGGAGATGGCAAGTCTTGCCTATACCAACAATTGCAAATAGGGACCATTAAGAATATTGTGTAAAAGAGATATATCTACTTCACTAATAGGTTTCATGTTGAAGATTTTCTTGATTAGATCTTAAAAGGATGAAGGTTCCTCAAAAAAAAATAATGAGGTTTATTACATTTAAGCTAAAAAGTGGTGTTGCAATTGGTGGAACAAATACAAACCTACAATGAAAGAGGCACCAGTAGAGAGAAGCTCTAATTCAATCATTGCGATGGTAAGAATTTTTTCCTAAAGACTTGTTTCAACTTTATCAAAATGATAAGGTATTGGATAATTTTTTGATTATGTTATTGAATTTTTATGATTAATGACTCATGATGATTTGTTGAAAACTCAACAAGCAATTAGGTACCTTGATGGGTTGAGGCCATCTACACAAGAGAAGATTGATCTTTAAGTTCTATGGTCACTAGAAGAGGCCCACAACATGGTTGTGAAAGTTAAGCTAATGTAGAACTCCATAGGTTAGTCAAAGTGGTCATACAAGACCAAGTACAGTTTGTTTTATATTGGTAAAGGCATGACAATTTAGTCATCACTTCAATCTCAATTACAATCCAAGCAATTTGATAAGAGTGTTACAGAGCCAACTATAATGTCTAATAAGGAGACAACTAAGAATTAAAATCCTTAGCCTTATGCTAGGCTAACGATTCGTAGATGTTATAGGTGTGGAAAGCCTAGACATGCATGTAATTAATGCTTTGATAGAAAATAAGAAAAAATTGGTTAAATCAAGAAACATGGTAATTACAAATGAGAAAGTCAAGTTTGTAGATGTAGTTTTGACAAGAGGGTAGGGTGGGGGATGTGTTGTGGAGGAAGGGGGCAAGTATGGGTTGGAGGACTACCATGTCTCCTTATGTACATTGCATGGAAAATGATATAGTTCACTAGCTTTGGTTCTTTTGAACATGTTCTACCCACTTAACACTAGTGATGAGCAGCAAGGTACCCCTATGCCCAACCATACAAATCAAAAGCATTCACGCACGATCCGGTTGAACTCCGCAAACCTTAAGTTCTTAAGTACACTAGTTTCAAGGAAGTGAAATCTAATTGAAATGATTGTTATCTTCTCAATTCCACTTATGAGGTACAAGTACATGGTTAAGTACAACTACGGTATGTGATTTTCATCATTTTATATTTTATAAGTTTAATCGCCTAGAACCAGAATGAAAGGTAAAGTAATTTAAGATCTAATTCATCTACTACTTAGCTAGCTTAACACAAGTACCTATTTCCACTCTCCAAACACACCCTAAACACATGTAGCACTATTGGGTTACTAAATGTTAAGCGTTTCTAGATTACCAAGTGCTATACATATGCTCAAAGTGGTCGTACTTGTGTTCATTAATAACTGGAAATTAATTACTTAATGAAAATGCATTAAAGTAAAGTGCATGGATATCAAATGCATTAAAGGAAACATTAATCTATTCTTAGTGCTGCAAGGATTATCAAAAGGGTTTGTTTTTATTCCTGTCACATTGCTGTGCTTAGGTACATCAGTGCTCAAACAAAAATCCATACACACTTAGACTCCTGCTGCAGGTACTCAAAAAATATTCTAACTCTGGAGAAAATAAATTGCAATAACTTCACTATGCTATGACAAAAACTTTAAAAAACTATATCAAAAATTGTCTCAATTGTAAGTCCAAGCACTATATTTATAGGCTGGCATATACCCTGCAATATTGAATATTCGACATCGTGTCTTGGGCTCCAATATCAAATATGTTCGATATTGGAGCTAGTCAAAACATGATTCATCATACCCCCACGACTTAATGAAAACATGTCCTTGCATGAAGAAGAGAAGGAATAAGTTTCTTAAAAAATATTGGAAAGGTATGGGATTATTGACTGACATACAAACTAACTCAAATTGAACAAATAAACTCCTAAGTGCTTGAGTGTACAAATTACAATCTTTTACAAATTTGGGTGTTCATGACAAGAGAAGAGAACACCCTGGACAAAATTAACATCCAACTCCTCTAGCATTTAAAGAGTGAGGGAGAAGATTCAACGATCATAAATAGTCCTTATCATATGGTACTGTTATTATTTCTTCCTTTGTGAAGACAACCCTACTTCCAATCTGTGTGTTCCATCCATGCTTTCCACTACAATCNACAACCTAGCCAAGTGTAACCATCAACGAGACAAGGAACTTCAAAGACATATGTTACAAATTGCATACTAATCCATGATTTTGTTGTGATTGTAGTGGAAAGCATGGATGGAACACACAGATTGGAAGTAGGGTTGTCTTCACAAAGGAAGAAATAATAACAGTACCATATGATAAGGACTATTTATGATCGTTGAATCTTCTCCCTCACTCTTTAAATGCTAGAGGAGTTGGATGTTAATTTTGTCCAGGGTGTTCTCTTCTCTTGTCATGAACACCCAAATTTGTAAAAGATTGTAATTTGTACACTCAAGCACTTAGGAGTTTATTTGTTCAATTTGAGTTAGTTTGTATGTCAGTCAATAATCCCATACCTTTCCAATATTTTTTAAGAAACTTATTCCTTCTCTTCTTCATGCAAGGACATGTTTTCATTAAGTCGTGGGGGTATGATGAATCATGTTTTGACTAGCTCCAATATCGAACATATTTGATATTGGAGCCCAAGACACGATGTCGAATATTCAATATTGCAGGGTATATGCCAGCCTATAAATATAGTGCTTGGACTTACAATTGAGACAATTTTTGATATAGTTTTTTAAAGTTTTTGTCATAGCATAGTGAAGTTATTGCAATTTATTTTCTCCAGAGTTAGAATATTTTTTGAGTACCTGCAGCAGGAGTCTAAGTGTGTATGGATTTTTGTTTGAGCACTGATGTACCTAAGCACAGCAATGTGACAGGAATAAAAACAAACCCTTTTGATAATCCTTGCAGCACTAAGAATAGATTAATGTTTCCTTTAATGCATTTGATATCCATGCACTTTACTTTAATGCATTTTCATTAAGTAATTAATTTCCAGTTATTAATGAACACAAGTACGACCACTTTGAGCATATGTATAGCACTTGGTAATCTAGAAACGCTTAACATTTAGTAACCCAATNTTCACTTGGGGACTCCTACTGCGGGCACATGGAAAATATTCTATCTCTGGAGTGATCAATCTACCAGAGTTTCCCTACTTTTAGCCTAGGATGGAAAATAAGGGAAGTGCTGCCTCTTATTTATAGATTTGGCGGCGGACCGCAATATCGCGTACGCAACATCGCAGGGGACGACACGATATCGCGTATGCGATATCACATGGGATGCGATATCGCGGCTCATGCGAATCGCATCTCATCATGGAAGGTTAAGTACAAAAACCTAGAAGAAACTATAATAATTTTGACACATCAAATAAGAACATGAAATTGTTAGTAATCTAAGACATGGAAAGCATAGGTGGAAGAAAGAGAGAGTGGAATGGAGTTCCTAATTAAGGTCACATGAAGTCCCTTATGACTTTTATGGTTAAATGACTTGATAATATTCATCCTTAGTCTAGACCAAAACCAACCACATTCAGTGACATTGCATCACCATTCTAAGACCGATCCATCCCTTAAGACACAAGAGTGCTCCCACAGAATGATCACCATTCCTTATTAGAGAAGAAAAGAGAAGTAGGAAGTGAGGAAGGACCTTAGTTAGAGGGGACCTTTACGCATGGGTAACATGTCTTTCTAGTCCCATAGCCAGTGCTTGTGGCTCATTTATTTTTTCGAAGGAGTGTGCGTTGAATTCACATCATGTATTTTCTTTTGTTTTTTTCATTTTTTTATGAGAACCACACCATGCAAAGACTTATTCAACTTCCTTTATTGGTTGACATGGAATGGTAAGAAATCCATGAAAACACACATGCACCCAAGCAAGTAGAAAAGCACAAAGAATATCGAATCCCCTTGAAGTCACACCTTGTTCAAACCTTTGAATCCTTTCCAAATATAGAAACTACCAAACTCAAAAAAAATTTATAGTTCTGTTAATGAAAAGGGACTGCACATTTCTAGAACAAGGAAAACCATAGAGTTTTTGGATGGGTGGATGTTGTGGACTCACTGCTTGTTGCATGAAAAGAAACCATGTCCTAGTTATCCGTAACAAAATTCAAAGCTAGAATCCAAACACCAAAAATCAAATAACAAAATAGTACATACCACCATCAAGCAACAAATTACACTATGCTTGGTACTTATTAACAAAAAGTTAAAAAATCATACCAAAATAAAAGAAAGTGTAAAATATTGAAGAAATAGCAAATGTACTAATGATGTTGTAAGACAAAAACTTTGAAAAATTAATAATGTAGAAAACAAAAGGTGTGAAATAAAAAATGTGTAGAACAAAAACATGTAAAATAAAACTATGAAAAACTAAGGAGATGCTTATATGGTTAGCATGGGTGGTCATCTCCTCCATGACTAAGTTAAAAGGAGGAAATCCAAAATATTAAGCATGGTTGTCCATCTGATGAGGTATGTGTTATATTAGCTAGCTTATGCTCATGGAAAGGTTTAACTTATTGTATGTTGACTAGTTCCTTCTTATCTAGGCTTCAGGTTTATAGATCATCATGGCCCTAGAAGGAAAAGTTTCATAAATTATATAAGGTCCTTCCCACAATGTTTGGAACTTAGTTCATGGAGGTATGTATGTGGGGTTCCAATAGAAAACCTTGTCTCCTAGTTGAAGTTTGACTTTTTTAATTTTAAGGTCATGGTGCTTTTTATTGTATGCCTTGTGTAACTCATTAAATGATAGGGCCACCAATCAGTTTTCATCTAGAAAGTTAAGATTCATTGGTCTTTCTTTTTGTGCTAGACTCAAGTGAAGGTCGAGGTCTTAAGCTGTTGAAAGTGTACAGAGCTTAAATTAAATAGGAAGTATTGGTAATTTTCCATATATAAGCTCATAGGAAGAATAGCCTATAAGAAGTATCCATGTTGAGTAGTAGGCCTAGAGGACATCATTGAGTTTCATGCTCCAATCTTTCCTATATTTGCTAACAGTTCTTGTTAGAATCCTTGTGATTTCTCTCTTGGTAACCTCAACTTGACCATTGGCTTGGGGATGGTAGGGTGGTGTAAGTTTATGTTCAACCCCCAAGCATTACATGAGCTTCCAAAAAGTAGTACATGTAAAGTGAGTTCCATTATTAGAAATTAATGCATGTAGCACATCAAACCTATTTACAATATTTTGTTGTACAAATCGAGCAGTAGTAGAAGATGTACAGTTGGTAACAACTACCACTTCTATTCATTTCATATAATAGTCAATAGCGACTATGATGTACACCTTTTCATTTGACATGGGTGTGATGGAACCCGTGAAATTAATGCCCCATATGTGAAAGGGTTCTAGTGATTAAATCCATTATTGAGGTCTCTCCATTCAAGTAATCATTCCACCATCTCGTTGGTAGTGTTCACAAGAGTGGACATATTGGTGAGCATCCCTAAAAATTATTGGCCAATAGTATCCTCCCATCAGAATCTTAATGGTCATGCATCTCCCAACATAGTGGCATCCACAAGGACCTTCATGAGCATCTTACAGAATGTGAAATTGATCAACATCAAGGACACACCATTGAACCAAGCCATCAGTGCACACCTTGTAGAGGTGTTCATTGATCTCCATGAAGCATTTCACCTGGTGAAGAAACTATTGTTTTTACTGATGGTTCAACCCTTGTGGCAACTCTTGAGTGAGAAGATAGGTAAGAATGCCATCATACCATTTAAGCTCATTGGACAATTGTTTAGTTATAGCTCTAGAAAAGAGGATTTCATCAAGAAACATATCAGACAGTGGGCTTTCTTCCTCTTTATTATCCCATCGTAACTTAGACAAGTGATCAATGACCACATTCTCAGTGCCCATTTGATCTACCATTGTAAGATTGAATTCCTGCAAAATCACCATCCACAGTATGACATGAGGGCTTATTGTTGGCTTGTTCATTAGGAAGTGGATGGTGTTGTGATCTATGTGCACAAACATTTTTTATCAAAGCACATAGTGCTTGAACTTTTCTAGAGAAAACGCCACTTCCATTAGTTCTTTTTCTATAGTGGTGTAGTTCAGTTGTGCATCCACAATGCTTCAACTAACGTAGTGGATGTAGTATGGACATTTCTTGTCATCCATTTACATAAGCACAGCTCCCAAGGCATAATTTGATGCATTTGTTATAACATGAAATGGTTTGAACCAGTCAAGTGCTTGTAGGATCGGAGTTTCTACAAGTTTCTCTTTTAGCTATTGGAATGCTTGTTCACATTCTGTAGTCTAGACAAATGGAGCATCTTTCTTTGTTAGCTCCACCAACATTTTTGTGATCTTAGAGAAATTCTCTATGAATTTTCAATAGTAGCCAATATGTCCAGGGAATGACTGAACATCTTTGATAGTTTATGATTGGCAAGTTATTCCTTAGATGACCCTTATTTTTTTAGGGTCTACCTCAATTCTTACTTGTGATATTTTATGTCCCAATACAATGCCTTCTTGAACCATCACATGACTCTTTTGCCAGTTGAGCTTGAGGTTTATCTCAATGCATCATTTCAGTACTTGCTTAAGGCAGTCTAGGGCTTGCTCAAATGTAGCTCCATAAGTGGAAAAGTCATTCATGAAGACTTCCACAACACTACCAATTTGATGTTGAAAAATGGTAAGGACCAGGCGTTGGAATGTAGTAGGGGCATTGCATAGACCAAAAGGCATCTTGTGATATGTGAAAGTCCCCCAGGGACTTGTGATTGTTGTTTTGGCTTGGTCTTCAAGCATGATATAGATTTGGTTATAGCCACTATAACCATCTAGAAAACTGTAGTAGTAATGCCCAAATATTATGTCTAACACCTAATTAACAAATAGCAATGAAAAATGGTCCTTGAATGTTTCCATATTTAGCAATCAAAAATTGATACAGACCCGCCACTTGCCACATTTCTTAGGCACAATAACGAGTGGACTAACCCAGTCACTCTCTGCAATGGGATTGATAAACCCCTCCTTGAGGAGTTGCATAATTTCTTCCTTCATAATCTACTTCAGTTTGGGATTCAGTCACCTCTATGGCTATCTCTTTAGCTTCATGGCTGGATCAGTGTAGATGCAATGCTAGCATATCCTAGGATCAATCTCCATGAGTCTAAGATATGACTAAGCAAAGGCTACTGCCCATTTTTCAACAACATCTTTTTCTATTCTGGAGCAAGATTTGCATTGATTATGATTAACTTTCCATTTTTTAAGAACACATATTTCATTCTAGCTAGAAAATTTTTTAGTTCAAGGGACTCTTACGTGAAATTTTTAGGAATTTCCAACTCTTCCCAATAGGTATGATCAAAGAGTTGATGATGAACATGTTCAAATTCATCCATGCTTATGACATATGTGTATGTCAAGCTCTCAATTAGTTCCATGCCAAATGTGTTTCTCTTAGAATTAGTGGCCAACCACTAGGTACCCTCCTATTTTGTGGCTACTATGTATAGACACCTTTGAATTTCTACTTCTAGTATACACTTCTTGCATGCAGAGATTGGGAAGTCCCCTTTACAATTCTCCACCTTGATCACTACGAAATCAACAAGATAAGACCACACATAGACGATGCCCACAATGTCTTCTACTAGTCCCAATGGAATAATGATGGACTGGTCTGCCAATTATAATCTAATATTGCTCTTCTTGAGAAGAGGTAGGTTCTATGTAGTATACATCTCATGAAAGATTAGGTTGACACTGGAACCAAAATCAAGAAGAACCTTACATGGTTCGTTCCCAGTAATCTACAAATAAATTAGAGGACTTCCAAGATCAGCTAATTTCCTAGGAAGGTTTCCAGCATGGATCTAATTAGATATAACGTAAGTAAGCATCACAATATGGATCCTAGGTAGTATTTGGTTTGAAGGGTACTATAAGGAATTTGATATAGAGGAAGATGGAGAAATAGGGTTGTTAACTATAGGTGTATTTGAGGGCTTAGGCAGACTACATGGTTGAAAGAAATGCCTTTTCTTTGATCGAGTATCTTATCCATTCGATTGATAAACTGGTTGTAGATTAACAGCCCTGGTGGCATTGCGTTGCTACAATTGAGCTAGGAGTTAATCCTACATAGGTGGAGCAGGTGGTAGCTATGTAGATGGAGGAGGAAGATATGTGAAAATAGGAGGAGGATAAGGATGAAAGGTGGTATCCTTTCTTACATGTGGAGAATGACTTTGGTGATAATTAGAAGGGTGGTAGTAAGATTGAAAAGTAGAAACATGACTAGAGGAGTCATGTGGAGACAAGGGTTGCTGAATGTAATACCCATATGGATCAAGTTGTACGTAAGGGTATTGCTGCCTTGGTGGTGCTAGTGCCCATGATTGTGGTTATTGCCATTGTTGATATTACTCATCTAGTTGCGATGGAGTTCCACTTGGATAATACTACTATGGCTAATGGAACTGCCTAGAATTGCCTTAAGGATAAGGTAATCTTCTAGGTGTTTGCCTTTGTGTGAGTCATGGATTCAAAGTGTACATCCTAGACTCCTATAAGTGTGACACTATGGGGCAACATCTCTTAGGATGTTCATACTGGTAGATGTCACATCCATCATCTTTATCTAATTCACTTCCCGCAACTTCTTCTATTGTAACAATCTTACCCTTAACTCTTTGAATGACACATTTAGTTTCCTTGCACCTCTTGCACTCACAATCACTACCTTGTTCTTTGGACTCTTCAATAACTTTTAGAACAAATTGAAATCTACTATTCATGAAGTCCCACAACTGATCAACCTTGGCCATAATTTCAGATTGAAATTTTTGAAGTGGAAAGGCTTTCCTATTCATCATCTCATCCAGTGTCGATTCTTCCTCCCTATCACAAAATCAAACCTCCCTCTTATGAATGGAAGGATCATAATTATAATCTTATACACTTTCTCATTTTCTTAATTCACCTTCCTCCTTAGCTACCTACTCAATCAATCTTTGGATCTGATAGGTGCTTAATTTCGATAGTCACCCTTGGGCATAGATGCCAAGGATTCCCTTCATTTCAAATCAAAGCCCATCTACAATGTGGCAAAGTTGATCTAGTTAAGAATAACCATGGCTAAAACATATGTACATTAAGGAATAGTATTGATCGATGGCAACATCCAAGGGTTCATGTGTTTCCTATTTCCATCCTTGGATCTACCTTCTCAAGTTGGACACTTTGGAGTATGTTTGATATTTTTCATTGAATAATTCAAGCATTATACTCCATCGTCTAATAGATTCCGGTTCTAAGGATTGGTACCAATTTTCTACTTCTTTAATGAATGTCCTTGGGAACAACTTAAGCTTTTTTAACTCATTTTCTATATTTTGCAAGGCACTTGCATCTCAAAAAGCTTGGCGATGACTCTATAGATCTGAGTTATATCCTCTTTCAAACTAAGGGATATTGTTCATGTCTAGCCTTTTGATCTACTTGTCCTTCACATGCTTTGTTAGAATTTGTACTACCTCTGCAATGTTTAGCATACCCTATGCAGTAAGCAAAGGTTCATTGAGGCCTTAATTTTGGTGCCTTCGATGCCCTCTACTACCCCTTCATTCATGGCATCATGTCTCTCTTGAATGCCTGTGCCCCTAATCTTGCCTTGCCTAACGATCCCTTCGATCATTGCAGTCTTGTCAATCACCTCCATCATAGTCATGCCCTTTACGGTTGTGATTAGACCTAGAAGAAGAAAAGGATGATAATGAAGGTAAAGAGGAAGGAGGACTAGCACCATCATGGTGCCTACTACCACCTCTTTGGTGATCGCAACCATGATCATGATCTTGTTTCTTGTTCGCATCCTTACCCTAACTTGCCTCTTTGGATCCTTCTTTGTCATTGGATCCATTCTTACCAGAACTAGGATTGTGAATCATTAACTACAAATTCTAGTTTTGACCTACTTCATTGAAGTCAAAGAGAGGAATTTCATTGAATGGAAAATCCCCAGAGAAGGGATCTCCACCATTTTTTGGTACATCAGGAATGGGGAATCATTTAATCCTTTTCCCTTCATAGATTCATAATGCTATTCTAACTAGCAATCTTTAAGAAGTTGAGCCTTAGTGGGATGATAATCCCTAGCATCACTATCCTACAGCACATACTCAGCATGAAGTCCTTGGAGACCCCATTGTATAAGCATTTTTTGGAGCATTGCAGGAATGAATTAATCAAGTGGCAACACAATGTTGCCCTCCATGTCACGCCATTGTAGCTATTCATCCTAGTGCAAGATGAAGGTGAAATTTGGTACATACTCATCAGGATGAGCATATACCACTCAGTATTGTTGGGGCATTGACTGATGCACTCCATTAGACTTGGGTGGAGAATCACTCCTATGAGAAGAAGACATTTTATGTTTAAAAAATAAAAATGTAGTGTGCTTCTTAAAATTTTTGTAGTATTCTTAAGATGTGATATGACTTTAAGGTTCTTTTTTTTGAATAATTTTTCACTAGTCCTAGATAGCACATGTAACAACCAAAAGGTCCTCAGCAATGGCATCAATGATGAGTGGCAAGGTACCCCTACGCCCAACCATACAAATCACAAGTGTTCATGTGCGATCTAGTCGAACTCCACAAACCTTAAGTTCTTAAGTACACTAGTTTCAAGGAAGTGAAATTTAATTGAAACAATCGTTGTCTTCTCAATTCCACTTGTGAGATACAAGCATATGGTTAAGTGCAACCAAGGTATGTGATTTTTTCATTTTATATTTTATAAGTTTAATCACCTAGAAGTAGAATGAAAGGTAAAGTAATTTAAGATCTAATTCGTCTACTACCTAGCTAGCCTAACACAAGTACCCATTTTCACTCTTCAAATGCATCCTTAATGCATATAGTGTTGTTGGGTTACCAAGTGCTACATATATGCTCGAAGTGGTTGTGTTTGTGTTCATTAATAATCGAAAATTAATTTCTTAATAAAAATGCATTAAAGTAAAGTACATGGATATCAAATGCATTAAAGGAAACATTAATCTATTCTTAGTGCTACAAGGATTATCAAAAAGGTTCATTTTTATTCCCATCACACTACTATGCTTAGGTACATTAGTGCACAAACAAAGATTCGTACACACTTAGACTCTTGCTGAGGGCACTCAGAAAATATTCTAACTCTGGAGAAAACAAATAGCAAAAGAGTTTCACTATGCTATGACAAAAAATTTGAAAAACTATATCAAAAATTATCTCAATTGTGAGTCCAACCGCTATATCTATAAGCCAACATATACCCCAAAATATCGGATATTTGACATCACATCTTGGTCACTCGATATCAGATACCCAATATTAGAGTCAGTCAAAACATGATTCATCAACTAGAAACAATCCATATGCAAGACCCAGATTGATTGTTTAGCCAGTCTACTTAGTTTAGCAACAATCATAAGCAACACTCAATCTATATACCTATCTATCCCATATATAAATAGATAATGCTGCTAAGACACTTGATCTTGATAATAAATTCAAGATAAAAAAGCCTCTACACACAAATTCATATACAATATAACAAACAAACTCTCAAGTAGTAAAAAGCTCACCAATCAAAAAGAAATAGCTAGACATTCCTTAATCAATAGCTCTAAAAAGTAGTTGAATTTGCAAAGAAGGAGGAAAAGCAAGTTTCTTGTGAGGTGTAATAACTATTGTACTTATCCAAGTAAGAGTAGGACAAGCCTCCACAACATCACAACATCTTGCTACCATTTTGTTATGTCAATAATAAGGTTTGTGAGTTGATAATAGATAATGATACTACTTACAATATTATAGTTAAGATATCAATGGAACAATTGTAAATGCTCATAAAAGGACATATTACACCCTCTTATATTAGCTAGATAAAGAAAGGTCTTGTGATTAATGTAATTTAAATTTGGAAAACACTAATGTCTCTCAAATTGAAGAGACTATGAAGAATTATAAAGCTTTTGATTTTGTTTTACCTATGATTTATATGAATCCTTGTCAAAAGATATGACTTCACGATACATATTTTTGCAAATTATTAGATTTGTCCACCTAAATATGGATTTTGTACTAGTAATTCAGGCTATCCTTGAATACTATAAAATTAATGTTTTGCATACCCACTATTTTTCCAAATCTTTTTTGCTTGTTGAAGTGGCAAATTCTGAAATGGTTGAGAAATCATTGGATCCTAAATTTTTTATAGATCAATATAATAATTTTATTTCTTGGAAATGCAAAGTGGATTTTGATTTATATTCTTTTGATTATTCTAAAATTCCTTGCTGGATTGAATTATAAAATCTTCCTCTTATTTTTTAAAGTGTTAAAAATGAAATTGTTGGTAACATTGGCACAATCTTAAAGATAAGAACAAAATCATTACTAGATGATGTGTAGCACACATGTCATTTTGTAGAGATTGATTTACAATAGATGAAGATAGAATTAAAACACAAGGGTGGTAATTGTTGTTTTTCCCAAAGAAGTACATATTATAATTTGTGAGGATGTTGTAGCTGTTGTTGTTGTGAAGGCCATTTTATTGGAATTTATTCTATTTTCAATAAAAAAGTTGTTCGTGAGGAAAAGAAACAACGCTTTTTAGAAAAGGCAAATAATGGTAGATTTCAGTAGGCACAAATGAAATCTTCTTCAACAAGTTCTAACCTTTTACTAATCCTTTTAATTCTAAAGGCCCTAATAAACTCTTAACATCTAAAGAGAATTCCTATTTTGAAAATAAGAAACTTTTAGCAAGGACCAACAATGAAAATACATGAAAAGAAGAGGTTTGTAAATACTACTTTCAAGTTTAAAACTCTAAAGGTATCTCATTCTATTTCTACCTTTAGTATTGTATCAAATGTTTTTGTATACAATAATGTTTTGTTAGTTATTAATGACATGGATTGTGAGACAAATGTTAAGCTTGAAAAATCAAGGATGGAAACTTCCTCCCCCACATCTCAATGTAAGTCTTATCATGGAATGTTTTAGGCTTTTTTGATAGGTCCCAAGAAAAGATTGTTGGGAAGTATTTTTTTTAAACTAGCATTTATCTCTAGATTTTCTTTTTCTGTAAGAAATCAAGATTTTAGCTAATGGTATTAGTTTTGTTAGTAAATGCATTTAAAAAAATTAAATTGTTTGTTCTATTGGTCATGAAGTTAATGAAGGAGGTGTTGCTATTCTTGTTAATAAAAATTGAATTGGAAAAGTTTTGAATTCTAGTTTTGACAACATTGGAAGAGTTATTTGAATTACTTGTTATAGTAAAAAAAA
>MNCI01000614.1:5849-27412 GCA_015680685.1 Gnetum montanum | reverse complement strand
AATGATTTCATCATTAAAGATCCTTAGACTATTAATAATTTTTTAGCAAATCATTTTTCTTTTAAAGGTTTTAGGAAGGAATCCTTCCAGGCCTTTAGTATGCATATTCTTTGTCTTATAAAAGAAACACATCAACATATTCTTAAAGAAAAAATTACAGCAGAAGAAATCTAAGTAACAGCCTTTAGTTTAGGAGATGGTAAAGCTCCAAGTTTTGATGGTTTTCCTCTTAAAGTTTTTTAGAAGCATTGAGACATCGTTGGAAATGATTTCTTTTATGTTTTCCAAGAGGTTATTAAAAAAGTTTCTATTGGTAAAAATATTAATAAAGATGTGATTTGCCTTCTTCCTAAGGATGGATATTTTCAACATATTGGTTATTGAAGACCTATTACTCTTCATAACAATACTTATAAAATTTTAGCTAAATGCATGACTTGCCAAATTTAGAAAGTTATTAAAGATATCATCAAACCTAAGCAAATTGGTTTTGTTAAAGGTAGACATATCTTAAATAATGTTATTGTAGCTTGAGAGGGAACATACTAGGCTTTTGATACTAACCAAGACATTGCTTTTATTAAGTTAGATTATGCCAAAGTGATAGGATTGAATGGAATTTCATTATTTATTGTCTCTACAAACAGGGATTTAGTGATTTATTTTATTCAACTTGTCCATACCCTACTCACTAATGCTACTTTTCAAGTTGCTACTAATTTTGGACTAAGTTCCTTCTTTTCTCTTTAATGGTTAGTTCATCAACATATCCTCTAGCTCTCTATCTTTTTATTATTACTGTATATTTTCTTTCACATAATATGCATTATGATCTATGAAGGAATTTCATTAAGGGAATTTCAATTGATGATCAAGGTACACAATACTTAACATACACTTTACAAATGAATCTTTTTTTATGATCAATAATCTTTTTGCTAGAGTGGAGGATTATTGCATATAATCTAGTTCTTGGATCAATTGGAAAAAATCTACTATTTATTATAATGGCAATATTGATGTTTGGGTTACTTTCAAGCCTTAGAAAATCTTGAAAAAAAAAAGATTCTATCTTCAAAATTTTAGAAATACCCTTTTTTTAGTCTAATCTTTACTATTTTGTGGAATTATGAGGTTGATAAAATTGAAAAAAAAACTTGATAAATGAAAATAAAAAAATCTCACCCTTGTTGGCAAAGTTTTAGTTATTAAGTAAATGCTTCAATTAACTCATCTTTATTACTTCAGTTGTTGGGCTACTTCTAAAACTTATTATCAGAGAATTAATCGTATTATCCATCAATTTCTTTGATCTACTAAGAAACATAGAAAAGGTTTTTTTTAGAGTTATTTGGAATATTTGCACTAGTAGCGATAAAGATGGAGGACTTGGCCTCATTAATTATTATAACCAAGGTATTTCTCTTATAGCAAAATGGATTGTAAAGTACATTAATGAAGATGATGTTTTGGATGCTCCTTTTCATAAACAAATTTATGTAAGGAAAATCTAAGAATGATAACAGTTGGTTTTTTAATCACTATTTTCTTTTTTCTTAGGCCATTTCTATTCTTGGTTTTCCAGTTCTTAAACAAATTTGGAAGACATAATGCAAGTTTAGTAAATATTGAAATTACAATCATATTATAGTTTCAAAGATATGCTTAAGCAAACTAGTCCATGGTGGTTTTATTTTAAGGAAGAAGCTTGGGCTACCAATGCATCTAGATTATGTACCACTTGGAGTAGATTTGGTATCATTGTAGTTTCTTATTTGTGTATGCATTATATATGGATTACTTAGAATGAAGCTTCTAGCCTCTATGGTTTGAATAGGAAGAAAAAAAAAAGAATTTTGAAAAATTACTTTTTAATCTTGAGAATTTATTTAAAGTTGATAACAATTTGCATCAAGCATTTCTAGATATATTTTAAAATGATGATAAATATGTTTTTTCTTTTAATTCAAAATTTTTTTATGATATTATTACAAAGAATTATTTTATTCATAACATATTCAATAAGGTTTGAAAAAATGCAATTATCATTGTACTTTTGGATGAGGAAAATGAAAGCTATTTGGAGAGCTTATGCATTTTCTAAAATTTATATATTTTTATGGTATCTTATTCATCAAGATCTTTCTTTTGACACCTATCTTAAACATATGAGACACGTTTCTCCTCAATATTCTCTTTGTAGTAGTGAACACTTATTTTCTCATGTTTTTTTAAGTGTCCTTTTACTTAGCATGCATGGAAATGGACATCCAAAAGTTGTAATAACTTTCAACTAAACATTAATGAATTCATTCTTGGTAATCAGCCTACTTTCTCTACTTCATTTTCTTTTTCATTTGAAATTATCTTTGACCACTTGTTCTCTACTTTATTTGGAAGCTTTGGTGTGTAGTAATTTTCTAGCAATAAGAGCACAACTATGATCTCCCTTGAAGTGTTAAATACCAAACTCTCAAAGATGTTGCTTTTCAACTACAACTTCAAGCAAAAAATTTCTGAGTGAAAGCTAAACAATTAATTTGTTTTCTATAGTATTAATTTCTTTTTATTTGAAAAGCTTAACTATGAATCTAGAACTTAGAAGTGGGGTTGAATAAGTTCCCCAATTAAAATAACTGCACCAAAATCAAACATAATTTTTATATGGTTCCCCAACTTGGGTAGTTTACAATCAGAGGGTAGAATCCATGCATACCTTTGGACTTTGTTGCTTCAAAAATGTGGTTTGAAGAACATCGCTACCTTTATAAGATTTGAGCTCAACTCTAGAGTGTTTTTTCGTTGCAAAACCACTCAACCCTGCAAAGTCCTAATAAGCTCAAAATGTGGTTTAGAGGACACCACAACATTTAGAAAGTTTGAGCTCTACTCCATAGTGTTTCGGTGCTACAAACACACTCAACCCCTTAAGGTTTTGATAAGCTCAACGAAGAAGCCTTCCCGTAAGAAGCACATTAGCCCTATAAGGCTACAAAGAAAGAGGGAAAAAAATCAAGGAGAAAGTATAACTTAATTTACAAAGACCTTGCAATGAAGCTCACTACATAAAATACATAAAAATGATGAATCAATGAAGAATAAGAACAAATTTTCTTTGCGTAGCCAAGGATAGATCTTTCAATGAACAGTGCTTGTACATTTCCCAAAAATTCCACTTAGTCTTATACCCTTTGAGTTTCCAAAAACTCCTCAGAATTCATGTAATGACTGTTAAATAGCTAGTTTGGATGTCTACTTCGAGGATGAGATGTCTAACTGCAAACAACCTTAATGTAGGAGAGACATCTTTTGGAAGTGTAGATGTCTACCTTGAGACGTTTATTCTACAAGTTAGACATTTGCTACCAAAGTGAGATGTCTACTCTGCTTGCACACTTTAAGATAGGGAGCATTCCTTTGTCATTTTGGCATCTTTGCAATCCTTGGAACATCTTCATTTGGCTTATAGACTTCGTTTCCTTCCATGTTCTCATCTTGTCCACTTTAGTCTTCATTTCATCATTTTAACATAGCTCTCATTCTAGAAGTTTTGGTTCTTTGAGCTCTTATTCTAAAATCTTAGATCTTCATGTGAAGTCCTTGCTCATTATACTCTTTCATGGTCCTGCAAGACTACAATCACACACACACATTTTACATTCTTCATTTTCTCTAAGGTTTTGACATACCAAAGGGGAAACATCAACTAGCTTAGTTATATATTTAATATATATACATGTAATTTGGCTGAGAGAATCTTACAAAAAATAAAGTTTGAGTTTAGTTAATCTATTGTATTAAAAATTATCCAAGTTATTATTTTACTAAATTCTATGTATTCTATAATAATTTTAGTCATATTGCTATGATTGCATGATGAGAAGAATAACTAATTCCAAGTTTGGGACTAAATCTTATACTGCAAAATATTTGAATTTTCATAGATTTTTGTTATCATACATACTCTTGTGCCCTTTCAAATTTTATTCCTTGTGCATTATAACAAGAAGACATAAACATAGAAGCCAAAGATTGCTTGGAGCAAATATGTTATGGGTGAAATATTATTTAATGTTATCGATAAGCTCTTTCTCTAGCATTATAGATAGAATATTATTTAGGGTTATCAATAAGCTCTCCTTGGAGTGTTATGGAAGACACATTATTTAGTGTTATTGATCTATGATTGGTAGTTGGCCTCTCGGCCAAAATGATGGAAAGCTTTCAACTTTTGTTGCTATTTGTTTGTTATCTCTTATTGATATTTTTTTTCTTTAGAGAGATATTTCTCTTTCTTTTTTACAAGAAACACTTTAGTAAAAAGTGAAAACTCATGAGGGTGCTTCTGAATAAGGGTAAAGCTTGATCCTTTTCCTACCCTAGAGGGGAGGTTTTCTAGGATTGGTTGTAAGAATGAAAACCTAAGAGGCATCCCCAAAATTGTTGGACTTTTTCTTTAGACTCTCTTTTCAATGATTGGATATACTCTAATTTTTAAAAATATTACTATTCAATTTTTAATATGCTTTTTTGTGATTCAGGTTATGTCGTTTCCTTTATGTAAACCTTTTATTAGATTAATACAATCTCAACAATCTTTGCCTAATGCTTGTATATTTAGATGTACAATTAAGATAAATGCTTTTTAACTCCTTTGTGACTTAGTTTTTGTGGTTTCCTTGGTGTCAATGCTTCATTTGTTGCCTATTTGATGTTTGTTTTCTATCTTGCTCTTTGCGTGGTTTTAACCTCTCTAAAGATAGTTTTTCCTAATTTTTAATTTTGCTTTTATGTTACTTTTGTGAGGTTGAGGTCAGTTTTGACTCATGTAATTTTATTTCTTAGATACTTAATGAAAATTGAAAATTGAGGTACAAGCCTACTGGTGAAACTCTTGATTGGGAAATTCTTAGTTACAAGTCAGGGGCATACTTGGCCACTTAGACCTGCCTATCACTTGGTATTTATTTTATTTTAGGAAAAACGACTCGTAATGTCTGGCCAGATGTCGTTGGCGGAGAGGTTTCTATACAAGTTATAAAAGTGTTTAGCAAGAGGGAAATGGGTGATGCAAAAAATATTTAGCAAGCCGTATCAGATGCAAGGGGATTAGGGTTGAAGTACTTGAAGCTTGCTCTCGTGGTAGCATCAGAAGCAGAAGCAGAAGAAGCAGGAGATGTGAAAAGATCCAGGTCAGTCTAGATATCTACATCAAAATTATACAAATTGGTTTGGATCGCGGAACGCAAAAGTAAGGATGGATTCAGCGGGATCGTCATCACACAAATCCAAACCTCAACCGAGTATTCTCATAGTTGGGAGTTCCGATGTTGGCAAGCGTTCAATCTTCTCTAGTGAGTTTCTGGTTTTGCCTTATCGTTTTCGTGTATTTTCTGGCACATTATTGATCCTTTGCATTTTCAATGCAGTTTTTAGTCGACGTATATTTCTCCCCTGTTCTAGCCAGTGGTTTTCAACCAAAAAATAATTTTTTTTCACGGTCTCTCAGCTGTTATAACGGAGCTACAGTTCGTTCCTGTGTCACCGGTAATTCTTCGTACGAGTTTTAGTCTTCAAATGAGAAAATAATCGAGATTTGCGAAGAGCTGGTTGAAATCTTGGGTTTTTTTTTTACTGTAATTCGTTTTCATGTACAAGAGCAATCCCTAATTTGTTGAAGTTCTTCTGATATCAGACTTGTATGTTAAGATTATAAATCTGCATATTAGATATTTACATTACACTGCCTTTATTTTCTGAATGATAGATTCACAAAACATCAAGATGGAATTTCTGTACGCTATTTAGCTTGACTATAATCAATAGTTCCTAAAGAGTCGAGAAGTTCTTTAGTGAAATTTAAACCCTGTAATTCGGGAGTACCGAAAATATGACAACGTAACGAACCTTTTCTGAACAGAAGCTGAAAGCTGTCCAACCAATAACATTTAATCATTGTTATGTAATTCAATTCACCAAGTTATTACTTTCCCTTTTTTGGTATTCTTGCGTTTGGGCATTTATTTGAGGTGACTATGCAGGTAACCATATATGTTTATTCGTCTTGTTAGGAGAACTTATAGACTACAGATTTGGTTCATTTAGTGGTATCGAGCTATAATTAAAGGAAGTTGATTTGGAAACATGATGGAGGCTTTCATAGATTTCATTGATGCCATGTATTTGGATACCACCCAAACGTTAAGAGATCTGATATAAAGTTATATGAAATGTCTGCAGGAATAGATTAATGGCCAATGGTTTTTTCCGATGCAAAATAATGTGCACAACTAGTTAAGCATTGAAAGGGAAAGAACATTCATAACAAACTCATCCTTACACATTTCACATTGCTAGTTATCAAAGCAAATTTTTTTCTGAAGAAATTGTTAACTAATTGCTAACTTACTTTCGTCCTGTGTTATTTTATAATTTTTTTTTCATTTTTGTTAAACTGCAGGATTGGCATGTTTAGATCCTGAAAATATTACAAATGGATCTTCTGGGGTCAATTGCCATAGGTATTTGGTGAACTTCTTTTCTTTTGATCAAAATCATTAGATATGTGTCGTTTGTATAGGACATTTTGAATTTGCCAGTATATAACTTTATCTTTTTAATATTACAACTACAAGCTTAAAAGGCCTATTTGATGTAGCACCAAGGAAACTTGGTAACTTTATTGATGAAGTGTCTGCTATCCATGCTATGTACATTTTCTCTGTCTAATAGATCCTGTGGGTCTGAGGACATAATAAAATACTATTTCAGTTTCAGTTTCAATGTTTTGATTTTTTTGGATACAGATGGACTATTGACACAAAGTATTATACTGCGGAAGTTTGTATTTGGTTGGCACATCTATGTGAAAAGAGTGCAGAGAGTGCCCAAACTTTAGCACAGCAGTGTGATGCACTTGTTATGGTGATTGATCTCAACAACGTGAGAACATGTTCTGAACTGTAACTGTGATAAGTTAAAAGTAAGTTTTTGAATGGAATTGTAATACATATGGCTATTTAAACATCATTGGAATTTTTTGCAGTTGACATCATTTGAAATTCTTAAAGAGTGGACTTCTGGCGTTGATTTGAGAAAATTTGAGATCCTACTATGTGTTGGGAACAAGGCAGATCTTCTTCCAGGTCATTTTGCACATGCTCAATATAGAAGGTTTCTCCAAAGGCATGAGGAGTCTTCTTGTGACCCTCATCCTGAGTTTTTGGATTACGGTATTGATCAGGATGAGGGTCGCAGTCTCTTAAATGATGCTGAAGAGCCTTCTGAAGTGCAGAGATTGTGTCTTGATTGGTGCCGTCAAAATGACATTGAGTATGTTGAATCATGTGCAGTCAACGATACGTTTGATAACTGTAAGGTTTTTCTATGGCTTGAATTTTTAATCCTTAGTGATTTAGTGCTCCATGTTGCAATAATATACCACAGATACTGTTTGGAGAGATGAGTAATTGTTAGCAAATCTACATGTTTATTCTGATTTGGTGAGAGTTGTATGGAAATATCTCTGGGTTTCTTTAGCACACCGGAATATTTTTGTCCTCTACGTTCAATCTGAGATCTGTTTAATCTATTGGACGAAATTCAATTCAATAGTTTGTGCCCTTTCTTAAAACTTAATATTAAAATATGTTAAAATTTTCTAAATGTTTTCCTATTACCATATATGCGGTACCGTCATAGCACATACTGAGAACATTCAGTGGTAGAGATCTTTTAGTGTTCTTCATTGATGTTATATTCTAGATATTGGAAATGTAGTATGTAACCTCTTTCATTGTGAAATTGTATGCTTATATCCTTAAATTTAGGGGCTTAAGAAGATAGCAATTAGTTTGAACTTTAAGGAAATCATACATATTGTTTGTTGAAGTCGTTCCATGTTGGAAATGCAACGGTAGCTTCTCACAACTTACTTCTTCTGCTGAAATGCTCCTTAAAATAAATAGTAATTTAATGCTACAATAGCCTGTTATTGCAAGCATTGCTCAATATTTTAATTACTACAGGTTTGTCAGTCGATGGAGACTTTCAAGGAATAAAGAGAATACGTGAAGCAGTTTCTGCTCACATATGGCCAGGCATGGTAATGAAGTCACCGCAGAAGTTACCTGAAGCACCTGTATCACAAGAGAAAGAAGGTAAAGTGTTAGGAAAGTTTATGAACTGTGTGCTGTTTGTTTTTGGCTAACACATGATATTCAAAACGGCTCATTTCCAAGTTCCATCTCATTTTTCTGGATGCCATTTTAAACTGCAGATTTTTCGGACGTTGATTCTGTATATGATATAGAATATGAACTTCTGTCAAATGGCTCGGTTGAACCATTGGATGATTTAGGGGATTCTTGGGTAACAGTTTCAGAATCAGGATTAAACATACAGAGTAGTGAAAATATGGATACAGCTAGTACTAGTCATGTTGGATTAGATGACAAGGCAGCTTCTGGCACAGGAAACATTGGAACCCATCACAGTCAGTCAGATTCTTCACCAGATGAAAAATCCAAAGAAACTTCAATGGTGGATCAAGTTGAGAAAAAAGTTGAAGAAACTCCATGTGCATCATCCATGGTAGATCAAGAGGAGAAGTCAGAACATAATGAATGTGTTGACACAAAAGAAAGAGATTTTGCCATGGAAAATTTAGAACAGTTGATGCATGAAATGGCATATGTGCGTGAAAACCTACGATTGATGCCTGATTCTCACAGACGGGAGATTGCCGCTAAGTTAGCAATGCAAATGGCTTCTATGTTTGCAGATGATAAAGCAGATGATGAATCCGATTGAAAATGCGTTTACTCTTATTTCATTTGGTTCTGTGCTTGTACAGAATGCTACTGAATGGACAAAATTAATTCAAAGCAGGTAAAATGAAATCTAGTTAAAAATTTTATTATAAAAACTATACTCTTGCTTGACAGACGTACAAGTATTTATAGTTATTTTACTTTTTCTTACACAATATAAACGGTTGTTTATAGCTATTTTTTTACTCCATTTTGGCAAGGAAATGTGTTGATTCTTTGTATGTTTAATAGCTAATCCAATGAAAGAGCTTATATCTTTATTTCTTCTGCATTCATGTCCTAGTAGTAGAGCTATTGACTAAATATAAGTAATTTTGATTTTATTTCTCGAGATCTGATGTATTTTGGCAGCGTATATCTGTTTACAGAGAATGTTCCTATTACAATATGGATGAATGATTGAAATTCACATTTGTTGTTATTCACACATGGGTTAGAATTTTAACTTTATCATTGGTATATTTTGCTGTAATTTTATTTAGAGGCCATTTTATTATTTTGGGTTTATTCCGATAATTTGAATTAAACTATAACCTTCTTTTTTTATCACGTATAGCCAGTTTCTGCTGCACGTATAATTTGGGCATAACTCACTGCAGTTGAATCTCTGACTTGTAGGAGGCAAATTACATGCCTTAGTCAACAAGTCACACCTCATTGATGTACCTAGTTCATCAATTTGTCCTCAAAATACAGTCAGAGAGCCCAAAAGATATTAGGGCCCTATCATTAACTGTGTCATAAAGCAACAAACTTAACCCAGTGAGCATGTTTTACCTAACCATTTTCATGCTATACTTTAATGCAAGCTGTCAGTTGCAATCACAACTGTTCTACTGCATGGCACTTAAAAATATCTTCACCAAAGGCTAATTAGATGAGCCTCTTAGAAATCTTTTACTTCTAGTCCTGATGCAGGGCTAGGAGGTTCCTCTTGGCATTAGGCCCAAGGGCTTCCCCGAGTGTTTAGCCAATTACATCTGTCCATGCCTGCATACCGTGGTATTTCTTTCTAGTGTTATGTCCCTCCGTATACCGGATTGTCTTGGTTGTGCTTTGAAATTCTAATTAAATTTCATCTTCGTTCTCATTTTGAGGAGACGGTAAGTTATGCCTGTATTTACTATATTTTCTGTTTTTGCTGTTCTGAACATTTCTGTTGGTTTTCCCTGGATGAAACAATGTGGAAGTAATCGTTTCTGGTGTTTGTCAATGGATGAAAAAATTATAGAAGTTTCTAATTGTTACAAATGCACTAGAAGCAAAAGTGAAACAAGGTGTTGATTCGAAATTGTGAATATTAGGTGATGTTTTTTTTAGTTTCTACAGAAAATGTCGGTATCCATAGATTCTTGTTAGCTTACGTGAATCAAATCCTGTGCAAGAATGAAGGAATTTTAATGTTAAATCCCCAGTGATGAATCATTTTAGTAATCTTATAGTCTCCGTAACAGTGCAGTGCTCCTCTGGTTGCTTTTGTACTTTTCATTTTTCCTGGAGTTGAAGCATTGCATTGTGGCTAGCTAGTGTGGAGGTATGGCATTCTGAGGGGCAATCTCTAAATTCCTACATGCAATTGTTAATCATGTTCTTCAGCAAGTAGGTATTATCATAAATTAAAAAAGAAGGGCTGAATTAGTCTGCGTGTGGCCTTGCCTGACTTGCCTTTTCCACAGTGGACTATCGTTGCATAAGAATGTTAAATAAATTTTTTTGTTTGTTCTATTAATCCTGAGAGGAACTCTGCTAAATTGTGTAAGAGCTATTTATGCATGATACCTCATTTCATACTTCATCTGCAGATTGGGTGTTGGTCTGCTTTCCTCTGTATGCTATGATTAGGAAAATTGATATCCGGGTTGGCTGCTGTGAGAGCTTTAAGACAACAATGCAGCTTGCTGGGCTGTTGTGCTGATAAATGAGTTTATGGTTAGTGACTTGTGACTCATCTGAGTAATGCCTTAGCGGTGCGGTCTGATAGCAAGACAATTTCTGCAAATACCTGAACATGTTTTCTTATCATAATTTTTGTTTTTCCTTCTAGGACTAAAGAAACATGTTATCTTATGAGCCATTGCTTCATGTGGGTGCCCTATGAGACTGTTAGCACTCACCGGTATTGCATTTGTGACATGCTGATACGTGTTAATGGTTTGGACCTTTGGAAGTTTGACACTATAAGAATTCGATTATGCTGTTTGTGACTAGAAAATTTTTTAACCTATTAATTGTAATCGTCAGTGGCATTCCATGAAATTTTCAATTCTAATATCAGTTTTCCAGATTGTGTATAATTCTTTTACATTTTATGTGCTAAGAATGCTGTGGTGATGCATTTAGCTTTATGAATCAGTAAGTATTAAATGTTAAACTATCTGAATAAGTTATGTGCAAGGTAACATACAAAATACTAGACACAGCATACCGTATTCCGTATTTGCCTTGTTCGGGCAGAGTATAATATGAAAAGCTGGCTAAGTCATTAGCCATCTAGGTGAAGTTAATAGTTTAGGATGCTTTTGCAATAGCCTTCTAGGTGAAGTTAATAGTTTAGAATGCTTTTGCAATTACAAACGGCAGTAATGTATTATTTAAAGGGTTGCAAATCGTATAAAAGTTAATTTGCTTTAAAAAGAAAATGCGAGGAGTATATTATTGTTATTCTTTATGATGGTGCTGTATTGGTCTTATTTGCTTCTTTATGATTGTGTTGTATTGGTCCTAGTTTAGTAAATAAATAGCAGAAACAAATAGAAGAAATTTAGAAGTTTTTTTCTTAATGAATTCAAAGTGATAGAAGCTGGATTAGTTTAAATTGCATGCAATCCCGTTGATTTTAAATAGACAGCAAATGATGGAAATGATGCCATAGAAGGTTAAAAAAATTAAAGGGGGAAAGATCAACCAAAAGATGATCCACGAAATACACGAAATACGCAGCATGCAAGGGTGAAAAAAGGTTCGAGGAAATCAACCACATCATCAGGGAAAAAGGTCATCCACGTCATAACCTGCTAATGGTGGCAGGGGTACAAATTCAAAGTTTTAAAATTCATCCACGTGTGATAAGAAGAAAGAGACGCATTTTGTGAGCACCTGGTGGGCGTACAAGGGGACAAACAAGATGAAAATTTTATTGTGATCACCAGCTGGGTATATGAGGTGAAAAAATAAGGTAAAAATTTTGTAATCACCGAAAAATAAGAGGAATATTAAAAGAATTTTTAAATGAGAAGATAAAGTACTTGAACGTAAGGTCTTTATTTTGAAACTTTATTACTTTACAACAAGACTATCAATTTGATCATGATTATTTATTGTAATCAGTCATATTTACACTAATAATATTGCTTTTTTTAATGGTCCCCAAATATGATATTATGTTTCTTGCAGCCCTTAGAAGAGGTTATTTATGAGTTTGTAGGTTACACTAAAGATTATTAATGATGGAGTTCTATGGCTTAATAAATCAATATTCAAGGGTATGTTCTTTATTCTAATGCTTAGCAAGTTGGCAAACTAATGACACAAATAGTATCTCAAAAACTTTGGAAAAAATATACAAGGGGAAAAACATTTCTTTTTGAATAGTATCAAGGAGGTTGTAATTCAAAGGTAAATTATTTATATGTTGCTATTTCTCATCATTTGCACTGCACAATTATTACAGTATGAATGAGATGGTATCATTTGAGAGTTAAAATAGGTAGATAGCTCAAAATTTCTTGTGAAAAATTAATATACAAATTGTAAAAGACAAATAGCATTGAAGATGGACACTACATTTTTTCTGCTATTTTCAATACCCATTTTTCTATGATGTACCATAATTTAGTTGATTGTACTATTCTAGATATTAGCAAAAACACTTAGTAATTTTCTTCATGATGTTTTGTTGGGTGTTGGGAGTTGTATATTAGCAAAAACATTTAAAGTATATTAGATCATTGAAGAGAGAGTCTAAAGAAAAAGCTCAACAGTATTGGGGATGTTTTTTCGTAAAAAATCTCCCTTCTATGGTAGGAAAAGGATTAGGCCTTGCTCTTATTTAGAGGTACTCTCATGGGTTTTCACTTTTTACTAAAGAGTTTTTTGTAATGAGAAGAAGAAAACTCTCTCTAAAGACCAAAGAATACATCAATTAAAAATAAAGAACAAATAGCAACAAAAGTTGAAAGCTTTCCATCATTCAGCCCTTAAAATAAAAGGAATAAATATTGTAGAAAACAAATTAATTGTTTATTTTTCACTCGGAGCTTTTTTGCTTGAAGTTGTAGTTGAAAAGCAACATATCTTTTTTTTGACTCTCGAAAAGATGTCATTGTTATGCTCTTACTGTTGGAAAATAACTACACATTGAAGCTTCCAAATAGAGTAGAGAACAAGTGGTCAAAGAAATTTCCAATTGTACAAAAAGGAAGTACACAAAGTAAGTTGATCACCAAAAATAACTTCATTGATGCTTAGTTGAAAGTTACAAATTCCTGATATCCATTTTTAAGCATGTTGAGCAATAGGACACTCAAAACAAATATGAGAAAATGAGTCTTTACTTTTACAAAGAGAACATTAAGGAGAAACATTTCTCATATATTTAAGTTGAATGCTAATAGGAAGACCTTGATGAATAAGACACCATAAAAAATACAAATTTTAGGAAATGTAGGAGCTCTCCAAATATTTTTCATTTTCCTTATTCAAAAGTGTGATGATAATTGTGTTTTCCAGACCTTATTGAATTTGTTATGAATAAAATCATTCTTAGTAATAATTTCGTAAGCAATTTTCAAATTAAAAGGAAAATTATATTGCCATCCTTAAAAAAAAAAAAAAAAACTTAGAAAAGCCTGGTGCAAATTATTGTCAACTTTAAATAAATTCTTAAGGCTAGAAATTAATTTTCAAAATTCTTTTTACTCTTTCTATTTAAACCATAGGGGCTAGAAGTTTTATTCTAAGTAATCTATCTATCATGCATACATAAACAAGAAACTACAATGATATCAAATTTGCTCCAAGTAGTACACAATATAGATGCATTAGTAACTCAAGTTCCTTCATTAAAAGGAAGCCACCATGGGTTAACTTGCTTAAGCATATTTTTTGAAACAAAAATATGATTGTAATTCCAATATTTACTAAGCTTGCACCATGTCTTCTAAATTTGTTTAAGAATTAGAGAACTAGGAAGAGAAATAGCTTAAGGAAAAAGAACAGTGAAGAAAGTTATTAGAAAATCAATTGTTATTATTCTTAAGTTTTTCTTGCATAAGTTTGTTTTCCAAAAGGACCATCCAAACATGAGCTCCATTAATGCACTTTGCAATCCATTTTGTTGTAATAGAAATATTCTAGTTATAATAATTAATGAGGCCCAGGTCCTCCATCTTTCTTGCTACTAGTGCAAATATCCCATGTAACTTTAGAAAAACCTTTTCTATGTTACTTAGCAAACTAAAGAAATTGATGGACAATATGATCAATTCTATCAAAAGAAGTTTTAAAAGGAACCCAAACAATTGGAGTAATAAACATGAGTTGATTGAAGCTTTTACTTAGTAACTAAAATCTTGTTAGTAAGGGTGAGCTTTTTTATCTTTCCATTTACCAAGCTTCTTTTCAATTTAGCAACTACATAATTCCACGAAATAGTAAGATTAGGCTCAAAACAAAAAGGTGTTTCTAAAGTCTAAAGTCTAAAATCTCCTTTTTCACTATGACAAGTAATGCATATAACTCTTCCAAGGTTATCAAAACTAGAATCCAAAAATTTTCTAATCTAATTTTTATCAACAAGAATAGCAAAACCTCCTTTATTAACTTCATGAGTAATGATAAACATAATATAGCTTTTTAAAATGCATTTACCAACAAAACTAATGTCATGCATTAAAATCTTAATTTCTTGTTAGAAAAGAAAATGTAGAGATAAATACGGATTTAAAAGATGATTCATGATAATCTTTGCTTGGGACCTATTATAAAGGCCTTGAGCATTCCATGATAAAACTAACATTTAGATGTGAGAGAGGAGGCCTACATCCTTGATTTTTCGAGCGTAGCATTTGTTTTACAATCTATGTCACTTACAATTGAAAAAGCATTGTTTGATAACAAATATTTGGAATAGTAGTAGAAGTAGAGAGAGAAGGAGATACCTTTGGGATTATTAAATTGAAAGAAGCATTTGTAGGCCTCTTCTTTTTGTGTTGCATGGAGTGAAACCCATTTGTATTAGTATTTTCATTGCTAATCCCTACTAATTTTTTTTCTTAAGAGGAAGTTTCTTTAAATATTGAGAATTTATTGACACCTTTAAAATTAAAAGAATTAGTAAAAGGTTAAGAACTTGTTAAAGAAAATTTTATTTGTGGTTGGTGAAAACTACCATTATTTGCCTTTTCTAACAATTGTTGTTTATTTTCCATATGAACATTTTTTTATTAAAAATAGGATAGATTCTAATGACATAATCTTTATGATGACAATAGTTGCAACATCTTTGTAAATTATAGTAAATGTTTGGAAAAGACAATAATCACCAACCTTAAGTTTTAATTTTATCTTCCTCTGCTGTAAATCAATTTGTACAAAATAATGTATGCGTTGCACACCATCTTGTAATGTTTTTGCCTCTATCTTTATGATAGTGCTAATGTTGGCAATAATTTTGGTTTCAATACTTTGAAAAATTAGAGAAATATTTTTTAATTTAATCTAGTAAGAAATTTTAGAGTAATTAGAAGAATAGGGATCAAAATTCACTTTACATTCTTAAGCAATAAAAGTGGGTATGCAAAACACTAATTCTATAGCATTCAAGGATAGCCTAAATCATTGGTGCAAAATCCTTATTTAAACACATAAGTCTAATAATATGCTAAACTTTATATTGTGAAGTAATATTTTTTGATAAGGATTCATATAAATCATCAACTAAAACAGAATAAAAAATTTATGAATTCTTCATAGTATTTTTCACCTTTAGATCATTCATCACCAAAAAAAAAAATAAAAGAATAAAAAATAAAAAATAAAAAATCTACCACAATAAACCTACAAGAAACCCTTGAGATCAACAAACCACTAAGAACCATAGAAGCTCTCTTATCCAAGAAGCTAACATAAGCTCTTAATGATATTTTCAAAACTCATAACATGTACAATAGATCAAAAGGGTTCATAGGTACAATAAAATTTGAGTTTTAGTTTCAATAGTAACATGTTACAATATTTTGATATGGAAATGTCTCTTTATGATAACAAAATTTTTTTATGTTAAATTCATTTTCTTTTCTTCTTTTGCCAACTTAATTGCAACATGTTTAACAACACCTTGAATATAAGGTGGTTGTTACAAGAGCTTGAATAGTGGTTGTTGCATTTTTGTTATTTTTTATGGACTGGTTAATAACAATATAATATATAATGAGGTAATGTAAATATGAGTAGTTTCAAGTCTTGAAAGAATAATGAATGGAAGTTTTACTACAAAATTGCTACTCATAAGGTTTTGAAAAATGCCTCATACATAATCCATATTCACTATTTGGATTATTAATGTTCCCATAAAAGGTGCAAAAGATAACCTAGCAATTGGGGCAATCATTGTCATGCTTTATTAATTATTCGGAAGTGAACTTCCTCTTTTAATTTGACGTCTCATGAATTTCAAAGGATTTCTTGTTTTGTTGAATTGATGAATCTTCCATTGATTTTTGAAAAAGTTAAAAAGGATATTATCTCTCAAATTGGGCCAATCGAGAATTTTGAAACCCTAACTACAAATAGTGGTTTTTTTGGAATTTGATATATGATTGGGTGAATCTTGATTAACTTAAGTGAGAAATGTGGGCCATTTAGTGTCAAAATGTTAAGAAAAATGGAGACATAGTTTGTGTGATTGTTATGGTTGTAGGACCAAGATGAGATGACAAGGAATGTACTGATCCATGAGGTCTCAAGGTCTCATTGATAAAAAGTAAGCTTAAAAGAAAAGAACTCAAAGAACATGGACAAGCAGAGTTGTCATCTTTGAAGCATGCAAAAGATCAAGGTTGAGGACAAGGAATGATGAATTGATCATGCAAAGAAAGGTTGAATAAAGACATCTTTGAGAAATAGTAAATGTCTTGGTAGAATTGGAAGATGCATAGGCAAAGACATCTTCAAGAAACAACAGACATTTTTCCTTAGGCAAAGACATCTTTATAGAATGTAGGCTAGTTTCAAAAAGATGTCTTCTATCAGATAAAGATGTCTTCCTAGAATGGAGATTTTAGAAAGACATCTTTCCTAGACAAAGATGCCTTCCCAGAATAGAAGGCAAATATAGAAAGATGTCTCAGGCATGAAGAAGATGTATTCCATAACCGTTAGTGACCATTGTCTAGCCATTGAATGAGTTCCAAGATGGATTTGAAAACATGATATCTATAAGAAGACATCATATGCATTGGGAAATGTGCAAGCTTATGTGTAATCATTGCACAATCATTTTGTCAATCATTGTGATCTCTATTGCTCTTCATTGTATCATCATTTTTTCATTGTAAATTGTGCTGTACCTCAAAGTGCAAGGATCGGAAAACTATGTTGCATTTATCCCTTGTAATTGTTCTCCCTTGTTGCCTTGAGGGATTGATGTGTTTCTTGTGGGAAGGCATCTTGCTTGAGTTTGTCGAGATCCTACTTGATTGAGTGATTGGTGTTGCGGCACAACACTTCAGAGTGAAGCTCAAGATTGTAAAGGTTTTGAAAGCCTAGAAACCACATTTCAAGTTTGATGGGACCTTGCGAGGTTGAGTGGTTGGTGTTGTGGCACAACACTCCAGAGTGGGGCTTGAAGATTGTATAGGGTGTGGATCCTTTAAACCACATTTAAGAGCAACAAAGTTCAAAGGTGTGTTTGCGATCTACCCTTCAAGTGTGGACCACCCAAGTTGGGGAACCATGTTAATTTTGTGTGTGTGCTTTGGTTCATAATGTTTTAATTTGGGGAACTTGTTCATCCCTCCCTTCTAAATTCAACAATACATAAGTGGTATCAAAGCTTAGTACTCTTTTTTATCATTAACAACTTCAAGAGTGAACAATGGAGGGGACATCTTATACAAAGCCACCCATGTTTGACAGATTCAACTTCATCTATTGGGAAGCTAGAATGCAAAGGTTCTTTGAATCCATGGAGTTTGAAATGTGGGAGTCAATCCTTGAAGGCTATGCCCTACCTGCCGATAGCTCCATTAACATCATCAAGTCTCATAACAAATGAACACAAGAGGAAAAGGATAAGTTCATATTTAATTCAAAAGAAATTTTTTTTTTCTATTGTGCATTGAATAAATCTAAATTTAATAGAGTAGTAAGATGTAAAACGGCCAAATAAATTCAACAAACTTTAGAAGCTACCTATGAAGGAACATCTATTGTTAAGCAATAAAAATTATTAGTTTTACAAAGTGAATATGATAAACTCAAAATGAGAGAAGATGAGAAAATAAAAGATTATTTCTTGAGAGCTAATGATCTTGTTATAGCTATTAGAGGAATAGGTAAAGATTTGCCTAAAAGTGATGTCATCATCAACATGATTAGAACTCTACAACTGGAGTTTAGACCAAAGGTCACAACTATGGAGGAGATTAGAAATTTCTCAACCTTAAAATTTGAAGAGCTTCAAAGCACTCTCATTGCTTATGAAATGAATCTCATAAGCAAAGGAGCAATCCAAGAAAGACCTATTGCTCTAAAGACTGCCTCCAAGGAGAAGGAGTTCAATGAACATGATGAGGGCAATGAAGATGAGATTATCCTTCTCTCAAGGAAGCTAGAATGATTGCTAACAAGAAGAAACAAGGGAGCATCACAACAAAGGCCCAATTTGTTTAAAGGCAGAGAAAGAGGTAAAATTTTTTTAAATTCTAACTTAGATTTCCATTCTATAGAATGTTGGGTGTGTGAAGGAAGAGGCCACATGGCCTTCAAATTTCCTAGTGATAGTAATGTATAGCCAAAGAATAGAACCAATGATGAAGAACTTAAAAAGACCAAATTTTATACAAGTTGAGATGATGGTGAGCAAAGTGAAGAAGAAGCATGCAATTCTTCCAAAGATTCACATCTCATATGCATGATGCTTACAGATGAAAAGTCCTCACATATGATTAAACAAGATGGTAGGTATGATAAGTGGTATAGTGCATTTAAAGAAGAAATTTTTCTTTTACATCATTTGATTAGGAAGGCAAAGAAACTAGTACTTTCTAAGCTAGATGCTATTCATGTTGAAGTGAAAGAAGACATCTCAAACATAAAAGCTGAGATTCAAAAACTAGCCTCTTTTAATAAGGATTGTAGCAAGGTTCAAGAAGAGGAGACTCCTAAAAAATAGCTTATGAGTGGTGAGGTAGCCATACACTCAACCATACGAATACGAGCATTTTCACGCACGATCTGGTCGAACTCCGCAGACGGACTAGTTGTGGCACCTAGATAGTTAGCCTTAGATCGCAGTTCGCTGTCTTCCCACCTGGACTAGTATTATATTTGTCACATATGGTTTAGTCCAGAGTGAGGTGTATGATGGGTTTTCTAACCTAATGCTACTCTTGAAGGTAATGAAAAGTAATATTAACTATGCTAAGGGAGAAAGGGTAAGAGAATCTAATCTAGCCTAAGTGCAATGAGCATCCGTTCCTTGATTATCCGTACACATCTTGGACTTTGTGCATGAATACCACTGGGATTACCAAGCATAGATCCTAGGTATGCTACTGGATTACCAAATAGTCACACTTAAATGCTCGTAATCAAGGCGTACTCATTCCACGGTTTAACATGAGATAAGGGTGAGAGAGACTAATTAGGAAATAATTAAATAACCATTAAATAAATAATGAATCTAAGTGAATGCTGCAATGATGAAGTAATCTCGATCTTTATTTTCAGTCATGTGCATGTCCAAGTATGTCACACTTGAATAAGGATGCCATACAATTACAATCACCACACTGTGGGCATACACTGGAAAATAATTCTATCTCTGGAGGGGTAAAATTGCCAAAGTTTCACTAAGGTCTAAATCTAAGTTGTAAAACAAGGGAGAGTCGCCTCTTATTTATAGAACTAGCAGTGGGCTGTGATATCGCGTATGCGATATCGCAGTAAAGGACGTGATATTGCGGTTGCCCCAAATGACATCTCATCATACCCCCACGACTGAATAAAAACTCATCCTTAAGTTACAGTGATTACATAGTGAATAGGTATGGGATTATTGGATGGAAAAATGGGATGATGCCGTAGTATAGGAAGAAAACAAAATAAAGACACAATACACAAAATATGGTACAACTACAAAAATTTGGAACTCATGTAGTTCCTGGTGATGGTGGCTCCTCCATTGGTGCTTTCCCTTTGTCTTGTGCTCCAGGATTTGAGGCTTGATGGCGTTGAAGTATGTCCTGGAGCTTCTCCTCTTTAGTTTGAGGGTCTTGTGCCATCCATGCTAATGTTCCAACATTTGATGGAGTCGGCACCTCCCACGGACAGGGTAGTTGCGGAAACATTTGATTGGCCTTGAAGCCGTGAACACCCATCGTTCCTCCTCATAGGCTCTAGCTTTATCCTTGTACTCCTAAAAATCTACTAGCCATCAAGAAAATTTTGTTGCGACACCTTTCTATCCTTGGTAGCTGGCTTTTACCACCTCAAGTTTAGAATTTGCAACTTCTAGTTTCTCCACCAGCTTCTTGCATTCTGCAAATTTTGCTTCGTATTTGATGTGGGTGGTTGCTACCTGCTGCTCGAGCTCTAACCTCAGGCACCTTGCTATTAACATGGCAAGGTTGGCATATCTTAGATTTGCCAACTCCATGTACTCTGTCAGATCTTGAATCTACAGGTTCCAACTTTTAACTTCTGCTTGGTGGGCGAAGGAATATGTGTCCAATATGGCCCACTAGTCAATGTGTTGAGCACTGATAGTGTTGATTTGGGCCTTGGCCATATGTATCTCCTTTTCAAGGAACTATTTACAGATCCCCACCTGATTGCAAAAATGCTCCTTCAACTTTTCATGTCGTTTAGCCTCGTTCTGCCACACGCTTATCTCAATCGCTGACTTTTGATGAATGGTGCGTACCTCCTCCATCGAGAGGGTTCGATTTTCTCTGGCTAAATGGCTTACGTCTCAGTTGACCTGGATGAATTATTCTTGTAATTGATAAAAGTGTTCATCGAGAACATTCTTTTGCTTTTCTACATGGTCAACCGAAGGTTGTTTGCAACCAGCTACTTGTTTTCTTCCTGTAAGACTTTGAGTACCTTAAGATGCGCATGAGTTTGCACCTGTGCTGCACAGGCATCCCAAACAGTCTTCTCCTTTTCATCAACCACCCTTTTATTCTCTATGATTAACTAGGTTAGTTGCTCAGTTCTAAAGTTATCGAGCTAGTCTGCAGGAACAAATTGTAGAGGGTCCCGCTAGGTTGCTTGTAAGGCCACGAGCTGCTCTTGTAGTTTTTGCACTTCAGCATCAGCATGCTCAACCTTCACTTCTGTTAATACCAACTTCCCCTTGTGGAAATGAGGTCTGATTAAATTGCTGTAACATCCTGAGGGATGTTGAACAAGGACGTCATTACTTGCCCTCTTTGAAGCAATCGATCAAGCACATCCTCATGTTCCACAGGAGTCATTGGGGTTCTGGCCAAAGTTTGAGTATCCCGT
>MNCI01000611.1:101637-120227 GCA_015680685.1 Gnetum montanum | reverse complement strand
TTTCTACCCTGTAGGATTCCAAAGAAATCGTCCTTGCGATCGATCTACACCACACAATTTACCGTAAACTTCCTTAGAGGTATTACGTCTACGGTTTAGGCTATGGATCGCTAACAGGGCTACCCGAAATATTCGGATCGGAGCCTGGGCCCTCCTTCTAGCGCCAGAAAAATGTAACGACAAAAAACATCGGCAGCTGGAAAATACCAAACAAAATCCCGCGTACACAGTTTTAACCACGGATCCGTGCGAGGGCTATGCTAGAAAAACGAGTCTGCGGTGCCCTAAAAGGTCTTGTCGATCAGACAGGGACCTACTAGTCAGTAAACCGATGGAGATAATGAATATCTCGTGGAACGATCTGATTTGAGGAATCGCAAAATGAGGGGAAAAACGACGTAGGTGAATTGTAACGGTGATAACGCTAAACACGATAAGAGGAGGCTAATACAAGAGAAGCGTGTAGTCTCAAGATCTACGCTTTGACTTGAAAAATGTATATTTTGTATATCACATTACACTGGGGAGATTCTGATTACTGGATGTAAAGCAAGCACAAAACAACAAGAAAACTGTCCAAACAGAAGTCCGGTCTACCTCGTGGGCCAAAGCTGGGATGCAAGGAAGGTCAAGCTGTGACATCTATCGATCAACTGTTTTTTACCAATAGAGCCTATGAGCCGTGTAAGATGATCCCACGATCTTGGATCTGCTTCTTTCGCCTTAGGTAGTTTCTGTTTAGGACCGCTAGTGGTCGCTGATGGAGAAAGTTGTGTCTTCCCCAACATAACAACTACTCTTGTTGCCGATCCTCAAAGCGAACTGTGCTCTCTTTCTGCCGGAAGGTGATGCTGTCAACAATTGCCAAAGTCCTGCTCTCTCTGTCTCTGCTCAAAGTGATAAGTGCTCCTGTGCTCAGAAAAACTGCCCTTTTGCCTCTTTCATTTGCCCACCCCTTGTATCTTTTTCAACTGAGGTATTTATAGGCTGCGACGTCCTGTGGAAAAGGCACAACCCTGATGACGTGTGTCCTGAATGTTTCGGGTACTGTTGGTCTGATCATTTTTGTGTCAAACTTCATGACTACGCACAATACACTTATTTGCGTATTGTGCGTGTAAAGAACAAATGCGCGTCAAGCGTATTTCAACTGTCTTTGGGTTATATTACGCTCATTCACGCTGCGTTGCGTGCACGAGCGTAACATAACATGGAAACAATGGATTCAAGCTGTTTTACGCTCGCTTACGCAGCCGCGCGTAATGAAGCGTAAACGATGTCTAGCTTGGCGATGCAATACGCTGTGATACGCTACGTTGCGTGATGAGCGTATGATGAGCAATCGCACTTTCTTAGACTTTGCCTTTGACTATTTTGGAGCTCATTACGCTACCATGCGTAATAGAGCGTAAACCTAGCCTTGAACAAAAGACTTAGCAAAATATACGAGAAGTCGCATATTACGCTGCTCAAGCCTTTCCCCATGCCGAAGTAACTAGCCTTCTGATACCGGACTATGTTTAAATAGAAGCACGCTAAGCGCCATTACGCTACGTCGCGTGGTATAGCGTAAACAGAGAAAACATAGTAAGATTAAGAATCTGCACAGGAGGTTTAAGACTTGATGCTATGCGCCTCTTGGTGTTGCTCTGTCTTATTCTCCCTTCTGGAATTCTGACATGCACCCTTGCCTGAATTGCGAATCTTTGCCTGAGACCGACTCGCAATTTTCACGGTGTTTCATTTAGCAGATAGCTTTTTCTTCATCATCTTTGCCCAGGAAGTCGACAAAGCACATCAGACGACATTGATTGTATAGCATGTTATGCCTCCCCTCTTATGTAATTTTCTAATGAGGCATGGGAAGGGAAGTGCCTTCCTTTGATGTCCGATATCGCGTATGCGATATCGTGTCCGCCACGATATCGCATCCCCCGCATAAGCGATATCACGTCATCCCCTGCAATATCACGTACGTGATATCGTAGTTCATCGTCAGTTCTATAAATAAGAGGAGGCTCTCCCTTGTTTCATTCAATAGAGTTAGACAGTAGCAAAACTCTGGCAGTTTGATCGCTCCAGAGATAGATTATTTTTCCAGTGTTTGCCCATAGTGTGGTGAATGTAATTGTACAGCATCCTTTATTCGAATGTGATGTACTTGGACACGCACATGACCAGCAATAAAGATCGAGATTACTTCATCATTACAGCATTCAATTTGTTTATTTATTTATTTAATTGTTATTTACTACTTTCCTAGTTAATCTCTCTCATCCTTAAACTCATGTTAGACATGGAATGAGTACGACTTGATTACGAGCATTTAAGTATGACTACTTGGTAACCCAGTAGCGTACCTAGGATCTGCGCTTGGTAATCCCAGTGGTAGTCATGCACGAAGTCCAAGATGTGTATAGATAATCAAGGAACTGATGCTCATTGCACTTAGGCTAGATTAGATTCTCTTACCCTTTCTCTCCTAGCTTAGTAATTATTACCTTCCATTGCCTTCAAAAGTAGCGTTAGATTAGGAACCACATCATACATCTCACTCTAAACTAAACCATACTTGACAAATATAATACTAATCCAGGTGGGAAGACAGTGAATTGCGACCTAAGGATAACTGTCTAGGTGCCACAACTAGTCTGTTTGCGGAGTTCGACCGGATCACGCGTGAGAACGCTCGTATTCGTATGGTTGAGTGTAGGGGTACCTCGCCAATCATCATTGGCACCGTTGCCGGGGACGGTGCTAGTTATCTAGATTAGTTATATCATACAAGGTCACTGTAAAGGACTTAACGATATATCTTTTAGAAAGAAATAATTATTAAAAGTCATATATAAATTCACACACAACTTCACAACCATGCCTCTCCTACAAGATTATAATAACACCACACCTAGTGAGGAAGTTCATTGGGGAACCAACGCACTATATGACGATGAAGATTGGAGTACACAACCTGAAGTGGGGGTTTCTTATAAACATGAATGAAAACAACATCATCACAACGCACAAAAGCATAACTTACCCAATGACGATGAACCCCCACTGGCCACTACAAGCTTAACACAATTACAAAAGGCTATTCGAATCTCACGTAGGCATCGTAAAGAGAGCAGTCTACCCAAGCTCGATTTAAACAACTTTCCCAATTTTTCAGGAGGCTATGACTTAGATCCGTATCAACATTTACAAGCCTTCTACAATGCCTGTACGTGAAACAACATTGATAACGGGTGGCAAAAACTTAAGCTCTTTCCCATGACGCTCGTTGGCCAAGTAAAAGTATGGTATAGATCATTAAAACCAAATTCAATACGACGTTGGTCAACAATGGTAGAAGTTTTAAACGAAAAATATCAAACCTATGCAAGAGTGTCAGTCTTGAGGAAATAAATCCAAGGGTTGAAACAAGCACAACATGAACCCTTGACATGGCCTTAGAAAGATATTATGCACTATTAAACAACTATCCAGGCCATGGGTTTTCTGAGGAAAGGCTAATGTACCATATCATTGATGGGCTTTGTAAGGAAACAAGAGAGACCTTAGGAATGTATGCCCAAGGTCAACTATATGAACTATGAACCCATCAAGTCCAAGAGCTTATTAAGAGGGTAGCAAAAGAAGAAGGAGATATGGCTAGATGGGAGAATGTTGAAAAACATCAACGGGACCAAAATCTCAACTTAACAAGGATCCATGATCATAAAAAGGAGAAATCAACCAATCTCAAGGTGGAAACACAACAAACATTAGAAGAGGTCAAGGCAAAGATCAATAAGATGTTGGAATGGACATATCAAAAGTGTGAAGAATTTATCAACATCATTGGAGATAGAGTTTTGACAACCCAAGAAGTAGGACAAATCATTAGACAATCGAAAAGAAGGGATAAAGAAAATAAGAGCTCAACTGCCAATCATACGTATGAATGCAACATATGCCTATACGATCACCCCAAGGGCCAATGCCCAATATTGTTACATTTACATGAGCATTGGGGAAACACGTTACATCCAGATTTCGTATAGAGACTCTGTGTTCGATCACAGTGGCAACAATCCCAATCGTGGGGGAGACCACTGCTCGACTGGAGATACCCTTCATATCATCCGAATCCAAACACATATCTTGTTCAACATCCTGTTTCTCCAACTAGGCCAATGCACTTTATCTCACCACAGTACCATTCTCCTCAATACTATTAACCCATACCTCCAACACAACCACCACCTTGTGCACTTTATACTTCTCCTAACTTTCAACATTCTCATCCTTTCCCTCCTTCTACATCGCCACCAACTATTCCTAAGGTGCCTATACCACAACAACACCCCATGAACGACACTTGTGCTACTACTACTAACAGTAGTGAAAAGCCTCCTCAACATCAAAAGTGTCCTTTCTTTAAACACGGCTGTAAGAAGGGACAACACAATTTCGAGGCCACTTCATCCTCCAACTCAACACAAGTCCCACACTGTGGTGCATCCTTACCTTCGAATCCAACACATCATGTAACTTCATCAGGGCCACCAACTCACACTCCAACAACAATATGCCCCAATGAACACAGACATGGAGAGTAATAACCCAATCCTTGCATACCATCTAACGGTCACCAACATCATAGTGGATCAACTCATTATCCAGGAACTACATTGCACAAATTGCCCCACTATGCTCATCATAATCAAGTGTGTGAAACCCGATGGGGTAAATATGACCAAGCTCCAATACTTCCAACATGCAAGGATCCTTATCTTTCATTTATTAATCCTTGTCGTCCTCAACCGTTTAGTTATGGGGGATACCCCCCATTTTAATAACAAGCAGGATTAATAAATATTTTTCATTTTCTTTAATTTTACAACTTTTTGTTTTTCAATTTTTCATTTTTGTGTTTTTGTCTTTTTACGTTTTTGTAAGTAATTTCATCTATGAATAAAACACTCATGTGGATCGTTGGTTGAGGTGTGTTCTATGTTATTAAGTATCGAGCGATCAATTATTTCGAAGCCCATTACACCCACTCATCCACTCTACAAATAAGAGGTTCTGTTCAAGGGTACANAGGTTGGTGGCTTCTTTGGATTTAGTATAAAAAAAAAAGAGAAAAAGAAAATCAAAAAGAAACGTACCACAAAACAAAATTTACTCCTCTCTTGAATAAAACGCCAAGTGATCATACGCCTTGTTGTTAGGGTACTCTCATAGTCGCTCATCATGGGATGAAACAATGCGATGTCACTTATTAGAGGAATGGACTTGGTCCTGATCTTGGAACGATGGGTTAATGACACCTTAATCATGCTTTACACGCAGGATTCACTGTGCCCTGGGTCAGTTACCTCATGTCCCAATCTCTACGATCCCTTTCTATAGTTCATCTCATCTCACTGTTTGTGTAATTGTAGCTCGTGTCCCGTGTAGCATAGAATTCTCACCTCATTCTGGTGATACTTACATGTGTGTGTTTTGTGGAGTTAGTGCAGATTACATTTAACCCTTCTAGTGCCCACGGACACTTTAAGTGTGGTTACACAAGGGAAATATAGGTTGGAACCTGCTTTGGGGAGGACCCACTTGTGTAATTTTTTGTAATCTTCACTTATGATATCGCTCACACACACTATGTCTTACCCTCAGCATAATTTCTCAATAATTTTCTTTCCCTACTGTTATCCCTCTGAATTTTAACGTTCTAATGTACCATTACATACCCTTTTTCTTACCACCCAAGGTTTTATTGATAAAATCCACACCATCATCATTAATGGTGCCTTTTGAATTAATGACATTACCCTAGAACATCTTGATCATAGTCAATGTCCTTAATTTCCAACATTAATTTCAAGAAAATCATTTAAAAAGTCGGTATTTTCATGATGCCTCACATCACTAGGGACGAGATATCACGTACGCGATATCGCGTCCCACATGATATCACGTACGTGATGTATTGTACACGATATCGCGTCCCTGCCACCTATAAATAGGTCACCCCACGCAACACTTCGCGTCATTTTTTCATTCACATGGGGGGAGTTTTTGAAATTTTTCTTTGCGACTTGTGATTGAGTGACCCTTGCTTTTCTCACTATATCTCTCTCTCTGGTAGTCCAATTTTTATTTTGTTTGAACCTGCTTGAACCTGAAGTGTTTAGTTTCGTCGTGGAGAAGGGACACTTGCCGAAAAGTGCCTAAATTTTTTGAAATTTATCATCGCCCAAAGGACATCAACTAGGGTAATTAACTATAACACTTAGAATAATTGTGCCTAAAAATCATTTAATCCCTAGGTATATCAGGAAACTAAAAGAGACACCACCCAAGTCACAAGACTCATTATTACAAACTTTCAGGCACTATCACACGTGATAACATAAGATCATTAATTAAGGTAAGCAATAAGGTATAACTTAACTTCAAAAACAACCTTACTAATGCTTGGCCCGTGTGATTACAGATGCCCCCGAAACATGGACAACAGGAAGGTCCTACCCAAGGTGGAAGTAAACGAGCTCAGAGAGGTTGAAGACAAAGACTTGCCAGACAACATGCAGAACAAGAGGAGCAATCATTCAACATTCATCAAGATGAACCTCCTATCGGACAGTCCGGGCAAGCAAAAGGAGGAGCTGCAGCAGCGCTTGAACCGGGACAACAACTCACATTGCCCCAAGATTGTGTTCAAGCTATCCATGAGAAGTCCACATTCGCTGTAGTGATTGTGGAATTAAACTTTGAATCATTTGTAGAGTTCGCTCCTGAGGCCATTAGGGATCACCTCAAAGGGTCTCCCTTTTGGTCTATCCTCTCTGAAAGCAGTGCCTGGTACCTAGGAGAGACGTACCAATTTTGGCACAATAGGGAGCAAGGCACCACTGTTAATATTTGTGGTGTGATAGTTGACTTCTCTACGCAGGCAATTTTAGAAGTGTTAAACCTTTCAAATATAGGACCCCAGGTTGCTCAGTTATCCACCCGTTTAGACCCTGATGTGCGAAAGGATTGGTTAGAGAAGGCTTATGGCAGAGATAAAGCATTTGGTGAATTGACAACGGAGGAGAGAGTTTACTTCAAAATTAGAACATATATAGTTAGAGGATGTGCAGTTAGAGAATATCAACGTATACAATTAGAGGATGTGCAGTGTTGATGGGAAAGGTTAATGCTAACCTACCCCATCTATATTTGATGGAGATCTTGAGGCGGTTAGAAGAATGAAAAAAAGGGAAGATGGCGCTACCTTTTCCCTATCTTATCAGAAAGCTTTGTCGACATGCTAGTATTTGGGGATACACCAATGATGTCCTTCGAAAGGCCCAAACTGCTTCATATGTTGAATTGCTAAAGGAACCAGGTCCAAGAAAAATCACTGATGAAGAGCTAGGACCAAAACAAGAATAAGAACATATGGCTAGACCTAGTCAACCTCTAGCCACGGGCCCTAGCCAACAATAGGAAGCAGAGCCCAGCATAGGCTAGGATCAGCCGCCACCACCACAAGACTACAGATCGTTGATGAGCCATCTTAGGACCCTTGCTTAGACGGTCAGTTGGGGAAGTCGTGATGATGCAAACCTCTTCCACGTCATCGATGATGCCAGGCAGCCTACTGTTTCGTTGGATCGCACAAGGGGTGAAGTCTCCATTCACACAGGAGGAGGGGAAAGTAGATGGTCACAACAGATCTCAAGAAATGCAGCATCTTTCCAGGTGCAGTTAGAGATTGGTGAAGGGGCCACTGTGATGGTCATGCAACACCAGAATGCAACTGGAGCTACAGATGTGGTCGCATATCACATCAAAGAATCCTTCAATGTACCTGTTGTGCCATTGGCAGATCTCTCAGGAGCATGGGATGCTCAAACTTTGGCTAGAACCTCAATGACTCCTACGGAACATGAGGATGTGCTTGATAGATTTCTTCAAACAGGGCAAGTAATGATGTCCCTATTTGACATACCTCAGGATGTAACAACAATTCAGTTAGACCTGATTTCCACAAAGGGGAAGCTAGTTCTAACAGAAGTAAGGATAGAGCATGTTGAAGCTGAAGTGCAGAAATTACAAGAGTATCTCGTGGCCTTACAAGCAGCACAGCGGGACCCTCTGCAATTTGTTCCCGCAAACCAGCTAGAAAACTTTAGAACTTAGCAGCTAACAAAGTTAATTGTAGAGAATAAAAAGGTGACAGAAGAAAAGGAGATGGCTATTTGGGATGCCTCCGCAGCACAGGCGCAAACTCATGTGCATCTTAAGGCACTCAAAGCTTTGCAAGAGGAAAATAAACAACTTGCAACTAACAACCTTTAGTTGACCACTATAGAAAAGCAAAATAATGTTCTCAATGAACACTTTTATCAATTATGAGAACAATTTATTTAGGTCAACCAAGACATAAGCCGTTTAGCCAGAGAAAATCAAACCCTCTTGATGGAGGAGGTACGCACCATTTTCAAAAGTTGGTGATTAAGATAAGCGCATGATAGAACGAGGCTAAATGACATGAGAAGCTAAAGGAGCACTTCCGATATCAGGTGGGGATGTACAAAAAAATCCTAGAGAAGGAGATCCATATGGCCAAGGCCCAAATCAACACTATTAGTACTCAACACACTGATTGGTGGGCCATATTGGACACATATGCCTTCACCCACAAAGCAGAAGTTAAGAACCGGGACCTGCAGATTCAGGACTTGACAGAGTACATGGAGTTGGCAAACCTAAGATATGCCAACCTTTCCATGTTAACAGCAGGGTGCCCGAGGTCAGAGCTCGAGTAGCAGATAGTAACCATCCACATCAAATACGAAGCAGAATTTGCAGAGCGCAAGAAGCTGGTGGAGAAACTGAATGTTGCAGATTCTGAACTTGAGGTGGTAAAAGCCAGCTACCAAGGAGCGAAAGATGTCGCAACTGACTTGGCTTGACGGCTAACGGACCTTCATGAATACAAAAACAAAGCCAGAGCCTATGAGGAGGAACGACGGGTGTTCGTGGCTTGGTATGTCAAGGCCAACTAGATGTTCTCGCAACTAGCTTGTCCATGGAAGGTGTCGACTCTGTCAAACATTGGAACATTAGCATGGATGGCACAAGACCCTCAGACTGAAGAGGAGAAGCTCTAGGCCATACTTCAATGCTATCAAGCCTCAAAACCTAGAGCACAAGAAAAAGGGAAGGCACCAATGGAGGAGCCACTGCTACCAGGAACTACATGAGTTCCAAATTTTTGTAATTATAGCATATTTTGTGTGTTGTGTTTCCTTCCCACACTGCAACATAATCCCATTTCTTTTCCCATATAATAATCCCATACCTATCCACTGTGTGATCACTGTAACTCGAGGATGAGTTTTTATTCAGTCGTGGGGGTATGATGGGATGTGATATCGCATAGGCTACGATATCGCATACGTGATATCGTGTCTGTGGCGATATCGCATCCCCCGCAATATCGTGTCGTCCCCTGCGATATCACAAACGTGATATCGTAGTCCATCGCCAGTTCTATAAATAAGTGGAGGCTCTCCCTTGTTTCATTCAATAGAGTTAGACAATAGCAAAACTCTGGCAGTTTGATCCCTTGAGAGATAGATTATTTTTCTAGTGTCTACCCATAGTGTGGTGAATGTATTGTACGACATCCTTTATTCGAGTGTGACATACTTGGACACACACATGACCAGCAATAAAGATCAAGATTACTTCATCATTACATCATTCACTTTGTTTATTTATTTATTTAATTGTTATTTACTGCTTTCCTAGTTAATCTCTCTCACCCTTAAACTCGTGTTAGACATGGAATGAGTACAACTTGATTACGAACATTTAAGTGTGACTACTTGGTAACCCAGTAGTGTACCTAGGATCTGCGCTTGGTAATCCCAATGGTAGTTGTGCATGAAGTTCAAGATGTGTATAGATAATCAAGGAATGGATGCTCATCGCACTTAGGCTAGATTAGATTCTCTTATCCTTTCTCTCCTAGCTTAGTAATTATTACCTTCCATTGCCTTTAGGAGTAGCGTTAGATTAGGAACCACATCATACAACTCACTCTGGACTAAACCATACGTGACAAATATAATACTAGTCCAAGTGGGAAGACAGCGAACTACGACCTAAGCATAACTGTCTAGGTGCCACAACAAGTCTATTTGCAGAGTTCGACCAGATCACGTGTGAGAATGCTCGTATTCGTATGGTTGAGTGTAGGGGTACGTCGCCACTGATCAATTTTCTTTAAATTGCTTCTCTATCTCAAGATAGATTAGCTATGGAAGGTTGATGGGGAATCAACCGCTTAGAGAAGTGCATGCATGAGTAGAGAAGGAAGTGATCTTACGTGGCCTCATCATTGGATTGAGGTGAAAGGATACAATTTTGAAGTATGTGCACTCCGTCATGGTGAGTGCACCAAACTCCTTATGATTGATGCCATAACATTGTTATGTCCATTCCTTCTTGACACCAGGGCCTACTTGCATGGGAATTTTAGCAAGATTTGCTGTAGTTTCTAGTAACCCAAGGATTTCTACAATGGATTTCATTAAGTAGGACACTGAGATGTCCTTGATTTTGACTGTTGAACCAACCTACCAATTGTTCCAAAAGAGATATGTCTCTCCCATGTACCACTCTTCACTAGAAGTGATTGTGAACACATGGGAGAGTTTTGTAGTTGAGCTTTAACTTTTGGTGGTGTGAACTCCAAGATAGGGCCAAAATTTAATTATTAGAGCACTGATTTTGAATTACCCCTAATTTTTCTTCAATTATTAATTTCTTCCTCATTTTCCCAAGATGACTTTGTCTCGAATTTTTGAACCTTTTATATTTTCTTGATTTTGAGGTGTGCTTACCTTATCTTGATATTGTTCTTGGAGATATTGTGACATGTGTTTATCGGTATTCATATTTGAAATTGTATTTTTTGATTTTATTACATACTAAATTGCAAATTATTCTTTTTGCTAACTCTTGTTGTTTTATGACTTTTTAAAATTTCCTTCTCAAATTCTTGTTCATGATTTTTGGTTTTTTATTGCCTTTGTTCATAATATTTTAGACATTATTTGGCCAATAGGCCATTACCAATCAGAAATCGCTAATATTTTGTGCGTAACACTGACTAGCGTTGACTTTGTCACGGCCCATTTCAGTAACGCAACTTTGTGAATAACACTAACGTGTAATGCTGACGTGTAAAATTCCAGATACACTATTTCGGTAACACAACTTTGTGAATAACGCTGACGTGTAAAATTCCAAATACACTATTTCGGTAACGCAACTTTGTGAATAACGCTGAAATTCCACATAGGCCATTTCAGTAACCCTACTTCGTGCATAGCGATGCAGCTAAAACCATGTTAGAACCGTGGCCTCTGTTGCGACAAAGACTAGCAAATCTGTCAGAGTCGCAGCCCCCCCTCTTCACAGGTTTTGCTCTACTGCAGGATCTTTGGCAGCCATGTCATGATGTTGCGTAGTCTACAATGCGAATATGCCATGGCCATCACCCTGAGAGGGACGTAAATATCTGCAGATGATGTGGCAACCATACCACGGTGCTACAAAGTGGTGTACACGAGTAGATGCGCAACATCGCCCATAAATCCGAGTGTAGAGCAGCAAACAGAAACGCAGAACAACACAAAATCCATGGCAGGGTTATGCTTCTATTCGCATACACAAATATGTATGATACTCCAATATATATGGAATTCTAGAATCCATTTCTCCGCCTCTGCAAGCAAGGAGGAGGAAGTAGAGGGTCTGCATGGTGATTCATTTTTGCATTTCTAGAAACGTTCACAGCAACGGCAACCTTAACGCTGGGCATTCCAGATATTCTCGTAGCGGAGGGTCCGAACGCCAAGCTAACCCTTGCCGAAATTGGGCAGCGTCTACAGAGCAGGAATCTGTTGGATCAAGATGTTCTGAATCGCATCATGCGATTCCATGTGGTGCAGTGTTTCTTCTCCACAGAGAAGGACGCAATCAGCGACGGCATCACATGCTATGGCCCAACTCCGGCATCAAAGTGGCTGTTGACGTCGACAGAGAGTGGCCACGACCACGTGTCTCTGAAATTCACCATAGAGGGAAGGTGCCAGCATATCTCTTTTTATTCCTCCGCGTAATTGATTTCTTTTCAAAAATCGTAAAGCAAAGAACTGGTAATAAAATTGACAGCATTCATATAAAAATATGTTGACGATTTGATTTTATATTTATATATATTTTTTACGAAATACCGCATTTTGGCATGGCCTGGCATGGCATACTTTAGTGGTGCTTTGTGTATTTTTCTTTTTTCTGTTTGCCCATTGCAGTGGCATTTCAGCACACAGTATGACGTGCAGACAAGCAGGCACCTGGGCTATCCGTGTTGCTGCTTCGATCATCATTGCTTTGTGTTAAGCTAATTATCTTTTCTTTCTTTAATTTAAATTTAAGAAACTCTTTAACTATATGCTTTGCCATGATTAAAACTTGTTTAGAAAGGTTGCATCCTCTTTCGAAAGGTTGTGTCCGTTAAAAACCATAAATACGTCTCGTTAGATGAACAGTTTGCATTGGATTGTTGGATTCGGGAGGGAGCGCCTACTGAAGCGTAGTAAATAGGCAATGGGTACGAAACTTACTCAGCTTAATATTTTGTGGAATTCTGTTTCCCAAATAAATCTAGAAAAACAAATAATTTTTATTTATAGGTTTGGGTTATATTTAAAAACATATCGGGTGCCTAGGGTTTTTTTAAAAAAATAACTAATTTTTATTTTTAGGTTTGGGTTATTTTTAAAAACATATTGGGTGCCTTGGGTTCTTAAAAAAAAATAAATAATTTTTTATTTTTAAATTTGGGTTTTATTTAAAATTTAATACAACCCATAATACTGTATAAGGATTCTCATTCCTGTGAATACAGATCCTGCAGGTGATAGAGTGCGTGAGTTAAACCGAGTGAGACAACAACATCTCAGAGATCGAAGAAGAGAAGCTCGAGAACAAAGAGATCCTTTGGAGTTGCAAAGAATGGAACAACATCGCTTATGTCAAAGAACACATCGAGCAGAAATGCAACAACAACAGCTGGAAGGAAGTCAGGTTTGTAGATGAAAATTTTTTTTTTTTGGATGAAATTCATTTAATGTCTGATTTAATAAAGCTAAACATATTAGGTCACTTTGTATAATAATATTTCACAGAATGGAAAGGCTCACAGACAAGGACGAGGAAGAGGTCGTGGACAAGGACGAGAACGCATAGATGAACATGAAAATCACTTAGCAGTCATTCCTAATGATGAAAATGTTCATCAACCTCGATTGCATCAAGAAGTTATTTCAGATATAGGACGTGGTCGTGGACGTGGACGAGGTCATGGTGATTTGATGGTCGAAGATGAATTACTTATAAATCCTATAGAGATTGTTACTATAGAACGAAGATGTGCACAATGGCGTAAAAGACAAGAACGTTTTAGACAACGAAAAAGACAAGCAGAAGTGGCAGAAATGTTAGATTTAGTTGCAAAACTTGGTCAGGAACAAGGTCAACCAAGATTGCGAATGGAACATCAACAAATATCTTTTGAACATACGAACAATCAGGTATCTTATCCAAATCTTCATAAGTCAAATACAGAAATCATGCATGCAATAACAATATTTTCAAGCGAGGTTGATAAGTTTAGTGTTCCTCGATCATGTGGTATTTGCAATGAAATTTTTTTGAGTATGTTAATGAAACCTGTACAAAGATTTGGTCCAACATGTGCAAGGTGTGCAAATGAAAAAGTAATGGGGATCTTGAATCACGATGGTGAAGAAAATAAGCGTTTTTCTGCTAATAATGATATGGATCCAGAATCCCAGCCAATAATCTTATCAGAACTATTAGAAGTTGAAGAAATGCTTATATCACGAATTAATCCTATTTTACAAGTTACGCATGCTATTGGAGGTCAATTACAATATAAAGGACATACCATCAGTTTTATGCAAGATGTATCTGAAATTGCAACTAGGCTACCTTTGAAGATTCATGAAATTCCAATGCTGATACTAAGACGGGTTGATCAAATTGGAACAACCTATAACTTTGTTGTAAATAAAAAGCGTGTGTATGCTGCCTTATTGTATAAGAAACAGAACGATCCATTCTATCAGGATGTAGAAATAGATGAGCATGCTTTGGATGATGTCAATGATACAGGAGATGTTAATGTTTTTGAAAGGATTTGTTATATTAGATTGTCTGAGGAGGATGGTGAGATGAGATTACAATTTGATGGTCCTTTGGTTGATTTAAAGGAGGAAAATATTATTAGACACACATCATTAATAGCATCGCGTCCAGTTCTTCTATGGAAAGAACTTGATCTGGTAAGAGCTTGGTTAGAAAATCCAACTGTTGAAAGTTCAGATTACGCACAATGGCCAACACTTTCAGAGTCACCCATCAATGAGTTCAACACAGTTGGAATGCTTCCAATGTCATTTCCAATGTTGTTTCCACGTGGAAAATGTGTCTTCCTTACAAGAAGGTCCAAGGATGTCATGTTACATGAATATGCTAGACATCTACTTCGATATAAGGATGGCAGATTTGGACGTCATACAAGATTCAGGTATCAAAAATTAATTACATTTACATTGTTAAATATAATTCATGTTTTTGACATCTTATGAACTAATTACATAGGAATTTTATTTTCATTTTTTTCAGGTATCACATTTATAACATGATAACAAGACATCGTGCACTGAAATCAACATCAGTATTCTTCAAAAAAAATATTATAGAAGCATCATTGACAATCCAAGAATTACGTCAAGGACTACAAAAAGCACCATTAGATAATTTGTTGATAATTTGATGAGATTTGGAACAACGATACGAGGAACGCCTTTGTACTGGAGAAAATGCAAAGTGCAGTTGTTTGATTTGATAAATGAGTTGGGTGCACCAACTATTTTTTTTTTTTTTTACTCTGAGTGCAGCAGATCTTTATTGGCCAGATCTACATAAGGTAATGCCTACAGAACCCCTACAAAATGTTTCTGAGATAAGAGAGTGGAAAATGAAAAATATTATTGAGAACCCACATATAGTTGCTGAGTTTATGCATCTTCGACATAAGGCATTTCGAGAAATGATTTTATTTCAAGAATTTGATGTGGTTGATTACTGGACAAGATATGAATGGCAATATAGGAGATCACCACATGTCCATGGCTTTCTTTGAATCAAGGGAGCCCCAAACATAGATGAACTTGATTGGAATGACCCAGAAGCAGTTAGAAAGATAAGAGAGTTTTTTGATGCAATAACAAATGCATGGAATAGTAGATTCAATCAAGATGGAATATCCAATCATGTAAGTTGTTTGGAATTTCTACATATTTATTTTAAATGTTAGAAAATTGTTTATGTTATTTGAAAGAATCATTATAAAAATTATACAAATCTTTCATTTGTAGATGCAACGTGTTAATAATCCCAAGCATCCATGCGAAATTCAAAGTCAACAGCTGCAATTCATGGATCTTGGCATTGATTATGATGAGCTCTTCAATTCAGTTCAACGACACACACAATGTAAGAGAGGAGCATGTTTAAGAATCTGAAATCATATGCAAGTTTGCAGGTACAATTATATTTCTCTGAATACCTAGATTCTTATTTGCATCATGAATGTATGGAATCTAGAAAAATAATTTTATAACTTTAATTTATTACCTTAGGTATAATGTTCCATGGCCATTGCGAGCTCAATCAGATCTCTTTCAAGATCCAGAAAACAAAAATCATGTTACATATGAACCACGTCGAAATGATCCAAGGTTGAATGTTCATAATAGGATGATCCTTCAAACATGGAGAGCAAACACAGACTTTCAACCGATCCTTGACAAATATGTTGTTATTAAATATATTGCAAAATATACAGCAAAATCTGAAAAGAAGTCAAGATGCTTTCATGATTTATTACTTCGTATTGCTGAATCTTGAAACCCTGAAGAAAATGCATTGACTGCATAAAAAAGACTCATGATGGATGCTGCAGCTGATAGAGACATAGGTGCCATGGAGGTTTGTCATATGCTATATGAACTTCCATTAGTTGAATGCAGTCGATAATTTGATACTATAAATGTGTCTAGAGATATGTATAAAAGAGTTATACCAGATGTGGATGGAGATGAGGAACCAGAACCATATACAACCCTTATTAATGCATATCAAAAGAGACCACTAGAAATGGAAGGAGTTTCATTGTTGAATGCTACGAAATATTTTACCTTTATCTCAAAGAAGAGAGAGCTACTAGTGTGGAAGCCTCGACTACGACCAGTTGTTGTAAGAACATTTCCAAAATTTAGAGTAGCTCCAAGAGTAGGAGAGGAGAAATGGATAGATTACTGTTGGACACAGCTACTACTACACTATCCTTTTAGAGATGTTAAACATGATCTGGGAAGAAATGATGAAGAAATTGAATGAAAATAGATTTCGGTTCGACACATCTATGAATTGAAAGAGGAGATATTCGATGAAGAGTTTGAACATGCTTGCGAGGAAGAGAGGCAGTATACAGATATTATTCCGGAAAGACAGGATGGTCTTAAATATGATTTTGAAGTACTAAATCGACATCTACTTACATCAGCTCATTTTCAACGAAGTGAACTCAAAATGCTTGGATTAAGAGATCGAGATAGACAGAATGAATGGTCAGCCAGCTATCCGGGAGAAGATGTTGCAAAGATTGCTACATCTTTTGTTTATGGTCATAGATCACATGGGATAATAACACATTCAAGAAATAACGATAATTATGTGGACATATCTTCTCTAGGAGTTCAACAGAAGAAATGCTACAAGATTATCACTGGCCATCTATATATGCAACAATTCGAAATGGATGAAGTTTCTCCTCTGTTGATGATTATTCAAGGTACAGCAGGCACAGGAAAATTGTATCTCATTAATACAATTCGTAAAGAATTTAGTCTAACTTGCTCATCTGGAAAGAATAGCTTATTGGTGCTCGCCCCTACTGGTGCTGCAGCATATAATATTAATGCAACTACAGTACATTCTGCGTTGAAGATTGGAATCGGAGATTACAAACCATTGGCTGCATCAACTTTGTCATCATTGCAAAATAAATAAAAATACTTTAAGTATATTATTATAGATGAAATGAGTTTCATAGGTGGCAAATTGCTTAGCAGCATTGATCGAAGGCTTAAGGAAATATTTCCAGATAATCGTTTGGATAACTTTGGTGGTAGATCTATGATACTCATTGGAGATCTTGCACAGCTTCCACCTGTTAAAGATGTTATACCGTACTTATCATCTCAGATGCATGTGAAGAATTTATGGTTGGCATTCAATAAATTTGTAACCTTGGATGCTGTGTATCGACAAAGGGGTGATGATTTGCAACAACAAAGATTTAGAGAAGTTTTGATGAATATACGAGAAGGAAAGATGAGTGATGAGGATTATGAATTTTTGAGCCTGAGAATGCAACTTCCATCAACATCGGATGGGCGAGATGGATTTGAGGATTTTGTGCATTTGTTTAATACAAAGGATAAAGTGCATATGCATAATGAAAAAATATTGCTCAAAATGCAAAAGCCAATTGCACGGTGCATAGTAGATAGAAGGAAAAATGGTGTGAAATTTTGGGATGATTCAGAAGGAGAATTGGACTGATTAGTGTTCATTTGTGAGGATGCAAGGATTATGCTCACTGTTAATCTATGGCCAGAAGCAGGATTGGTTAATGGTGCATGTGGACTCATTAAGAAAATAATATATAGTCCACACTGTCAACCTCCACAGTTGCCATCGTATGTCATCGTTGAGTTTGGCTCCTATATTGGAGTACCATATGATAATGAACATCCTCGACAAGTACCCATTCCACCAATCATACGTGGAGGATCTCGCCAACTACCACTTAGATTAGCATGGGCTTTAACGATACATAAGTCACAGGGAATGATATTGGAGAAAGCATGTATAGATGTTGGTAGCAGAGAAACAACAGGTCTTACATTTGTGGCACTATCTCGAGTGAGGAGTATTGACTGTTTGATGATATTCCCTCCGATCTCCAAAGAAAGATATATCAAGATATTTAAGGCTTCGCACCTTCAAAGTAGATTGGATGAAGAGCAACGCATTAAATCTAATGAAGAGTGATCTCATTCTTTTGTGTCAACTAATTTTTACCATTTTGAATGTTAGATCATTTGTAACTATACATTTTCAATTACGGAAGTTTGTACATTGATCATTTCTGTTGTATTACAACATGTTTATGATCATTCAATAAAGCATTCCATGGTCTTATAATATTTCTATATGTTATGTTTAAATCATCGCTGCAGCAGAAGACGACTGGCGATCACTAGCTTAGTTATATATATTTATAATATATATCTATAAATTGGCTGATAGAATCTTATAAGATTACAAGTAAAAAGTTCTTTGAGTAAAAAATTTCACGACTTCTGTACTAAGAACAA
>MNCI01000611.1:41872-101330 GCA_015680685.1 Gnetum montanum | reverse complement strand
AATCTTATAAGATTCTATCAGCCAATTTATAGATATATATTATAAATATATATAACTAAGCTAGTTAATATCCAATAATCCCTTTACCAAGTTTTTCCATAATCTAAAATCTTGAGTGCTATTAAAAAAATTGAACTTCTTGGATAACTTTTTATTTGATCTCCTATGGCTTCAACCTTAGGCTTTAATACCAATTATTGGAATTTGAAGGATGAACCCCTTGGGGAAAACTCTAAAATTCTAATAAAATTTGATGACTATTCAAAAATTTATTTGCCACAAGTTTTGGTTTTTAAACCATGTGCTAAGCATGGGTTGTGGTCTTCAAAATAGTAAATAAATCAAATATGATGATATCACAAGGGCACCATGAGTTATGGTATAATAAAATGGTCAAAAAATTTGAAATTGAGAACACCATGGGTCATGGTATATTTACCACAACCTAACCATGGTTGTGATGAAAAAACTAGATATTGGGTTAAATTTAGAAGCTCATAACTCTCTCATTATTTAGAATTTTGAAGTGAGCTTACGCTTATTGGAAAGCTCTTAAAAATATTTATTTATCTAAAAATTTAAGCATAAATAGAGTTTATTTAATTAGTTAAATTTAACAAACATGAGTCAAATTTGAATTGTTTAATTCTGTTAAAACACTTCACCATGAGTCTTGGAAAAATACCATGAGTCATGGTTAACAATCATGGGTTGTGGATAAGTTATGATTGATTATTTTAGTGACCATGAATAGTGGCAACCTAATACTTTAGCACTAAGAAGACTATGAGCTAAATAAGAGTTGTGGTATATTTTCTAAGGATGCCATGAGTTGTGGTGAGGTCATGGCAAGGCAAAAAACTTGAATTTTGATGAATTCTAAAATTGGATTTTGATGCAAATTGAATTGTCAATGTTGCCTTAAATAGCTAAGCACTCAATGATGAAGAATTTATTAAAGTAACTTGAGTTTTAAGAAGAAATTAATTGATTCCACTTTAATGTCCTTTAATCTTTGAATTTCAATGATAAATTTGTTTTACAAAGAATTTTGTTAAATTACTTTGATGAATATGATAAAGCTAATGATAGAATGATGACATTAATTGTTGAAGAAATTGTTGAATGATAATTATTGATGCATGTTCAAATTACTTGAAATGATAAATGAAAAATTAATAAAGTAATTATATTGATGAAATAGTAATGAATTATTCAATAATAAAATTGATGAATTAATAGAGCAAATTTTGTAACTCAAATAATCTTATCATTGAAACATATTGTACAACATATTTTACACATATATTTAAGCCAATTGATGGGGCCATAATGGTATATGATCAGAAAAATATTCTTTTTATGGAAAATGTGACATCCCATTCCTGGATGTTGTGGCAAACATCAAATATATGTTATATTATACATTATGCATAAGAAGATAACATGGCAAACATCAAATATATGTAACATTCAAGATTAAGGATAAAGAAAATAATAGGGAAAATGCAAAAGAAAAAAAAGGAAGGATTGCTTTATTGGTGTGAAATAATGTATCTAGATCATGCTCTAAGAGTTCCTTGGGATTTTCTTTCTTCAAAATCTATCCCTTAGAGGCTATCTAGCACTACCACCATGGTTAGGCCTATAACATGGCCAGAAGGGTTGGCCAATCCTCTTTCTGTCTTGCTTCACCCAGCACCTATTACTTTCCTTTACCAACTTTGCAACTCTATGATGATATGACCTCTAATGCTTGAGTGTAAATACCTAGGTCAAGCCCCCAAAGGTCACCTCAAGAGACATGTCTGTTATTACAACATGCCATTTTGGGTCTTAATTATAACTTGCCCTTTCAAGTCTTTTTATGAAGAGACATCATCTTTGTTATGTAGCGGCACCATTTGGGAATGTGGATGCTACAATCTTACCCTCTTAGGTTTTGTTCATCCTCAAATGAGTCCACATTCACTATCGTTTTCCAGCTCAAATGCTCCTTCTATGCTCCTATGCTTCAATACTTTGATTTTTCATTTTGGGCTTGAAGTTGTATATCCTAATGTTTTCTTGCTTATTCTAAAAAATATATAAGTAAGAAGCGTATATAAAAAAATATTATTTTATTAATACTCACATCATTCTCTAAGATGATGACAAGAGGTGAATTAAAGATATACCAACCACCAATCACCAATCCTAACTAGGATCACACAAAGTGCAATCATATCTAGTAACCCAAGTGAAGGAAGGGTAAATCCTTATTCCCAACTTGCATTACCCTAGATATTTTACTTACCTAATTAGAATATAAATTAAATAATGAAGAAAATTATGAAAATCATAAATAAAAGTAAGATTAAGATACTTCTTGATCTCGATTGGCCTTAGGAATTAATGGAAGTAATTATAGTTTTGCCATAAGGGGTATATGATTAGATGGTCTTATTTACAATGACAAGGTTTGATCTTGCTTTTTCTCAACTTCTTCTTTAGAATTTAACTCTAGTAACTTGGTAACTTGGAAGAATCGAGCATCATACCAAATATAGTCTAGGTTCTTAATGAAGAATGATGTTGACCCATCTTCATTAATCATGGCAGTGTAATTGGTAAACTATGGTTCTTGATAAATTATATCCAATAACATCATCTATTCCTCATTTCTAATATTTGACTTTTCTATTGAAGATTCAAAGTAAGCAAAATATGTACTAGCTAATGGAATTACATGTTGAATTATGGGAATATTCTTTTCAAATTGAAATCCTCTTCCAAGGGTTCTTTTATACATCCATATTTTATGAATTGATAACTCTACTTCCAACTTTTACAAGAAAGTCTTCAAAAAGAATGAACAACATTGGATTGATATTGCTATGGATTAGAAATAACTTATTCTTCAAACATTTCTCTATTCGTTAATTAGGTATGCCACTTAGCACAGTCTAACATTTGAACATGTTAATTTGGTAATTTAATATATGTTAAACATACATACATGTCTTTCTAACTAGATTTTAAATATTAATGATAAGGCTATGAGGTTTGTCCAAAATCTTGACCATTCTTTCTTATCCATGATCTGAAGTTTTATAATTTCAAATATCATATCTTCTAATTTTTTTTTGAACCGTTGTACTAATTCAAACTTGACTTCTTTATAAAAGATCATGCAACCCATCCATGTTGTGATTTCTATAATATGCTAATCTATATGGCTTGAAAGAAGACCTTTCACAAGAACCCTTTTTTCTTATAAATACTTATATATCCCATCTTTTCTAAGCTTGGATGGAATTGGTATAGGAATTCCCATGGTAATACTTATTATAGGCATAAGACATTAACATTTAAATCTTTTAACTTTGATAAGATGTGTGGGTATTGATGCTCATGCTAGTCCAAGGTCCATGGTGAACACATTGAATGTTATTTTTCACTAGCTAAGACTTCATTCTTGTTCTGGATTCTTTATTAAGTTATTTTTCCTCATAGGTATCATACACCTTGTCAAAATAGGATTATGATTCTTCATGTTATTGTCGTTGCATGATTTGGTTGTAAGCTAAATTGGTATACATCTTCTTGATCATTCAAGTTCACCAATTGATTCTCCAACTAATCTTATTCGTAACAACTAGCTACATTACTTAGACTCTTACAACCTTTCTACCCCCTACCCCCTTTAGAACACTACCTAAGTTATCTTAAAATGAATCTTCAAGAGTCTTGAAGCACCATGTTGATCAAGGAGTAAAAAGTAATTTTTGGAGCTCTATGGGGCAAATCTCACTACACCATTGTGTCTAGAAGGTTGAAATCTATAAGAAATGACTCTTTGTTCATCAAAAAAGGCTTTCAGAACCAAAAGTTATGGCTTTTGAAATCCAAAATTTTGGGCACAGAAAACAAGATTTCCTAAGAGGTCATGCATCCTAGTACTACTCCAGGTTGAGTGCACTTAATTATGGAATTTTTATCTCACTTGCTGTGAAAACATCAATTTGATGTAATTTTCAGATTTTGCTACTTTTTGATTTTTAAACTTTTTCAACCTAAACATCAATTTCAAATTTTTTTTATTTGATGATTTTAAAATTTTTTGTTAATTGTCAAAAATTTTCCTATCAACTAATAGTAAATTTTCAATGACCAAAATTTCTTAAGGAGGTAGGTTTTTCTAGCACTAATGATGTCCATGGCATACTAGAAGAGGTAGGTTTTTTTTGGGTGCTAGTGGTGTTCTCGAGCTACTAGAGAAGTTAGATTTTTGCAATGCTGGGGATGTTCACAGGCTACCAAAGGAGGTAGGTTTTTTTGGCATTGATGGTATCCACTAGCTGCCAAGGAAGGCAGGTTTTTTTAGCATCAACAATGTCCACTAGCTATTGGGGAAGGCATGATTTTCTAGTGCTAATGGGTTTTGTGAACATTATGGACTATTGAAATTCCTAGTGGGATTTTTGGCGATGCTAGAGGCAAAGGCAGTGGTAGTGGAGGCATAGTGATGAATCACATTTTTCCATCTACCGTGATGTTGTGTACATGACGTCAAGGCCCAACTGTGATGTCACATATGTAACATCAAGGTATATACCCCAAGTTTATAGATATTGCACCTGGGCTCCAGTTTTGCATAGTTTTGGGAGTTAGTTCTATAGTTAGAATATTTTTTGAGTGTCCATAGAAGGAGTCTAAGTGTTTACAGTTCTTTGTGCGAGCACTAATGTACCTGAACACAACAGTGTGATGGAAATAAAACAAACTCTTTTGACAATCCTTATAGCACTGACAATAGCTTAATATTTTCTTTATTGAATTTTACTTTCATGCTCTTTATTTTAATGCATTTTAATTAAGTAATTTATTTCTAGCAGTTAATGAACATGAGCACAACCACTTCAAGCATTCATATAGTACTTGGTAACCCAGCAACACTTAACATTTGGTAGCCTAGTAGTGCTGTATGTGTTCATGATGTGTTCAGGAAAGTGGGGTGGTTACTTGTGTTAGGCTAGCTAGGCAATAGATGAATTAGATCTTCAATTACTTTACTTTTCATTCTTGTTGTAGGTGATAAAACTCNCCTGGAAACAGTGCCAATGATGAGTGGCGAGGTACCCCTACACCCAACCATACAAATCACTAAGGTGTTATGCACAATTCNGGTCCATGGAATTCAACTGAATTGTGCATAACACCTTAGTGATTTGTATGGTTGGGTGTAGGGGTACCTCGCCACTCATCATTGGCACTGTTTCCAGGGACCTTTTTATTGTTTCATGTGTTATAGTGAAAAGTATTTAAATAGTTGGAATAAACCTTAGAGTCATATCTTATTTGACAATTACTACAACAAGTTCTTAGAGCACACTATGATTTTTATTTCACTAACTGAAAATGTCTTCTTCTCATAGGAGTGATTCTCTGCCCAAGGCTAATAGAGTTAATTTACCAAAGCCTCAACAGTATCGAAGTATATATACTCATCTTGATGAGTATGTGCCAAACTTCACCTTCATCCTACACTAGGATAAACAGCTCTGGTGGTGTAACATGGAGGGTAACATTGTGTTGCATGATGTGGTCTTCAAGATTGCCATGGGGAGTATATCGTGGAAGATGTTGATACCAAGGATTATCATTCCACTGAAACACAATGTTTGTAGGATTGACAGCTAGAGCAGCACTATGAATTTTTGAAGGGAAAATAACTTAATAATTCTCCATTCCTGTTATACAAACAAGCTAGAGGGGAACCCTTCTCTGGGGGTTTTCTATTCAATGAAACTCATCTCCTTAACTTCAGTGATGGAGGTCAAAACCAAAACTTGCACTCCATAGTTCACAATATTGATTCTAGTAACAAGGGATCCAATGACAAAGAAGGATCTGGAGGGGCAAGTCAAGACAGGGATGTAGACAAGAAGAAAGATCGTGATCGTGGTCATGATTGTCGAAGATGTGAAAGTAGGCACCATGATGATGGTAGTTCTTCTTCCTCATTTCCTTCATCATCTTCTTCTTCTTTTGGCTCTAACCATGACCGCAGAAGGTGAGATCATGATGGAGGTGATCGAAATGAATAAAATAACTAATAGGACCAAAATAACCAAAGGGACCATTGGGACAAATAAGATCAAGGGCACAAATGTTCAAGAGAGGTACATTACCATGAACAAAGTGGTAGTAGAGGGCATTGTAGGCACCATGATCAAGGCCTTGATGAGCCTCTATTTGCTACTCAAAGTATGCTTAACATTGCAGAGGTAGTCAGAATTTCAATAAGGCATGTGAAAGATAGTCAAATCAAATGGTTAGACATGAACAACATTCCTTGATTTGAAGGAGGATATAACTCTGATCTACAGAATTATCTTCAAGCTTTTCAATATTCATGTGCCTTGCAAAACATAGAGAATGAATGACAAAAATTGAAGTTGTTCCCCAGGATGCTCATCAAAGAAGCAAAAAATTGGTACTAGTCCTTAGAGTCAGAATCTATCAGATGATGGAGTACCATGCTTGAGTTGTTCAATGATAAGTATCAAATGTACTCTAGAGTGTCAAACTTAAGGAAGCAAATTCAAGGATGGAAACAAGGAATACAAAAACTCTTGGATGCTACCATTGGCCAATACTATGCCTTGATGCACAAATGTCTTGGTCATGGTTATTCTCAATTGGTTCAACTTCGCCACATTATAGATGGGCTTCATAATGAAACGAGGAAAACCCTTGGTGTTTATGCCCAAGGGTGATTGGAATAACTAAGTGTCCATCAAATACAAAGATAAATAGAGTAGGTTGCTAAAGAGAAGGATGAGCTAAGAAAAAGAGAAAGTGTAGAAGAGTACAACCGTGATCCTTCCATTCACAAGGGGGAGGTTCGATTCTACGACAGTGAGGACAAGTTTGTATTTGATGAGGCGGTGAATAAGAAAACCTTGCCACTTCAAAAATTCCAATCTAAACCTATGACCAAGGTTGATCAAATATGGGACTCCATGGATAATAAATTTTAAGCTGTTCTCAAAATTTTTGAGGAGTCCAAAGAACAAGGTAGTGATTGTGAGTGCAGAAGGCATAAGGAAGCTAAAGGTGCATATTGCAAAGGTAAGGGCAAGATTGCTACAATAGAAGAGGTTATGGACAGTGAATTAGATGATGATTATGGGTGTGACATCTGTCAGTATGAACATCCTAAGGGATGTTTCCTCGTTGGGTCACATCTACAAGAGTTTGGGATGTATGCCTTACATCCACAACTTACACAAAGGCAAACATCTAGAAGGTTGCCTTATCCTCAAGGTAATCTTAGGAAGTTCCACCAAAAATAACCATATTATCCAAGTGGAGCTCCACTGCAACCATATGAACAGTATCAATAATCATAGCAACTACAATCATGGACACTGGCACTACCAAGGTAATAATACCCTTACCGATAGCCTAATCCATATGGTTATCACATTCAACAACCCATGTCTCTATGTGACTCTTCTAGTCATGTTTTAAATTTCCAACCTCACTACCACCCTTCAGATTATTACCAAGCTCATTCACCACATGAAAGAAGAGATACCACCTCTTATCCTTATCCTCCTCCTGTCCTTGCACATACTCCTCTGCTAGGAGGGTGAACTACCTGCTCAATCATAACAACGTAATACTATGAGGGTTATTAATTTACAACTAGATCATCAATTGAAGGGGTCAAATGCTTACTCAAAGAAAAGACCTTCCTTTTAACCCTACAGTCCACCTAAGCCTTCACTTACACCCACGGTTGACAACCTTGCTCTTACCTCTTCCTCCATGTCCAATTCCTTTAGGTTTCCTTCAAACCAAAATTTCCCAAGGATCCATACTGTAATGCTTACTCACACTGTGTCTGATTGGATTTATGTAGGAAAACCTCCTAGGAAGTTAGCCAACCTTGGAAGTCCTTTAATTTAATTATAGATTGTTGGGAATGAACCATGCAAGGCTCTTCTCGATTCAAGTTCTAGTGTTAATATGATTTCTCATGAGATGTACACTACCTAGAACCTACCTCCTCTCAAGAAGAGTAACATAAGATTAGAATTGGCAGACCATTCCATCATTGTTCCATTGGGATTGGTAGAAGACGTTGTGACCACTATCTATGGGTGGTCTTATCCTATTAATTTCCTAGTAATTAAAGTGGAGAACTACAAAGAGGATTTTCCAATATTCATGGGAAGGGCATGGCTGAGCACCGTTGATGTAAGAATGGACATAAGAGATCTTTCCTTGGAGATATCTAAAGAAAATGCATTTGGAAAGATTGAGAAGAAGAGAGTTCCATACATCATGTATAGCAAAGCAAGTGTAATTGTGTGTAGAAACTATGGACCATAAAGTAAGCATTTATCTCTGTATGCAAACAGTGTGTGCTAGAAGCGGAAATTCAAAGGTGTCTATATGTAGTAGCCACAAAATAGGAGGGCATCTAGTGGTTGACTATTGATTCAAAAAGCAACACACCTTGCATGGAACTAGTTGAGAGCCTGACATGTGTATATGTCTAGGCATGGATGAACTAGAGCAAGTTCATCATTAACTCTTTGATGATACTCACTGGGAAAAGTTGGAAATTCCTGACAAATTCAAATAAGAGCTCCTTAAGCTAAAAATGTTACCAGTTGGAATGGAATATGTATTTTTGAAAAATGGAAAGCCAATTATAATTAATTTAAAGTTTGCTCTAGAATAGAAAATAATGCTATTGAAAGTAGTTGTAAGATGGTCAGCAGCTTTTGCATGGTCATATCCTGAACTCATAGGGATTGATCCTAGGATATGCTAGCATCGCACCTACATTGACCCAGCCATGAAGCTAAAATGATAGCCATAGAGGCGATTGAACCCCAAATTAAAGCAGATTGTCAAGGAGTAAATTGAACAACTCCTCAAGGAAGGGTTTATCTATTCCATTACGAATAGTGAATGGGTTAGCCCACTTGTGATTGTGCTAAAGAAAGGTGGTAAGTGGTGGGTCTGCATCGACTTTAGGCTATTGAATATGGAAACATTCAAAGATCATTTTCTATTGCCATTTGTTAACCAAGTGCTCAACACCATATCTAGGCATTGCTACTACAACTTTCTAGATGGTTATAGTGGCTATAACTAAATTCAAATTGCATTGGAAGACCAAGAAAAGACAATGTTCATGAGTCCTTGGGGGACTTTTGCATATTACAAGATGCCATTTGGTCTATGCAATGCTCCTACAACATTTCAACGCTTGGTCCTGAGCATTTTTCAACAACAGATTGGGAGTGGTATGGAAGTCTTCATGGATGACTTCTCCACTTATGGAGCTACATTTGAGCAAGTCTTGGACCACCTTGAGAAAGTGCTGAAATGATGTGTTGAAACTAACTTATAGTTCAATTGGAAGAAAAGTCATCTCATGGTCTAGGAGGGCATTGTACTAGTGCATAGAATATCACAAGCATGAATTAAGATAGACCCTGAGAAAATAAGGGTCATCCAAGGAATAACTCGCTAGCTAGAAATAGTTAAAGATGTTCGGTTATTCCTTAGACATACTAGCTACTACCGATGATTCATAGAGAATTTCTCTAAGATTACAAAACCATTGGTGAAGCTAACAAAGAAAGATGCTTCCTTTGTTTGGACTACAGAATGTGAGAAAGCATTCCAGCAACTGAAAGAGAAGCTTGTAGAAACTCCAATCCTACAAGCACCCGACTGGTCCAAACCATTTCATACTATGATGGATGTATTGAATTATGCCTTGGGAGTTATGTTGATGCAGTCAGATGACAAGAAACAACCATACTATATCCACTGTGCTAGCCAAAGCATTATGGATGCACAATTAAACTACACCACCATAGAAAAAGAATTAATGGTGGTGGTGTTTACTCTAGAGAATTTTAGGAATTATGTACTTGGATGCAAGTTGTTTGTTCACATGGATCACAATGCCATTTTCTTCCTAAAGAATAAGCCAATGGTGAGCCCCTATGTCATACGGTGGCTGGTGATCTTGCAGGAATTCGATCTTACAATGGTAGATCAAAAAGGCATCAAGAATGTGGTCGCTGATTACTTGTCTTGGTTGTGATGGATGAAAAAGAGGAAGAAAGCCCATTATCTGATACATTTCCTAATGAACTCCTCTTTGCTGGAGTGATAACTAAATAAATACCCAATGAGCCAAAATGATATGATGACATTCTCACCTCTCTTCTTACTTAGGAGATGCCACAAGGGTTGGACCACTGGAAGAAATAGTAGTTTCTTCATCAAGTAGAGTACTTCATGGAGATCAATGGACACCTCTACAAGGTGTGCATTGATAGCTTGGTTCATTGGCATTTCCTTGATGTTGATCAACTACGCGTTCTCCAAGATGCTCATGAAGGTCCTTGTGGAGGACACTATGCTGGGAGATGCATGACCAGTAAAATCCTGATGGTAGGGTACTATTGGCCAACACTCTTTAGGAATGTCAACCATTATGTCTACTCTTGTGAACAATGCCAATGTGATGGTGGAATGAGTACTCAAATGGAGGGAACTCAACAATGGATTCAACCATTGGAATCCTTCAACAAATGGAGCATTAACTTCATGGGTTCCATCACATCCATGTCAAATGGAAAGATGTACATCATAGTCACTGTTGACTATTGTACGAAATGGGCAGAAGCATCAGCCTTCATCGACTGTACATCTTTTACTACTACTCGGTTTGTACAACAAAATGTTGTAAATAGGTGTGGTATGCCATGTGCATTAATTTCTGACAATGGAACTCATTTTACAGGCACTACTTTTCGAAAGCTCATGCAATGCTTGTGGGTTGAACATAAATTCACAACACCTTACCATCCCCAAGCTAATGGTCAAGTTGAGGTTACCAATAGGGAAATCACAAGGATACTAACAATAACTATTAGCAAATATAGGAAGAATTGGAGTACAAAACTCAACGATGCCCTTTGGGCCTACCGCTCAACATGGAAACTTTCTATAGGCTACTCTCCTTATCAGCTTGTGTACAAAAAATTACCAACACTTCCTATTCAATTCAAACTCTGTACACTTTCAATAGCTTGTGGCCATGACCTTGACTTGAGTTTAGCCCAAAAAGAACAACTAATGAATCTCAACCTACTAGATGAAAATCGATTAGTAGCCTTATCATCTAATGAGTTGCACAAGGCCTATAATAAAAAGTGTCATGACCTAAAAATCAAAAAATTCAAATTTCAACCAAGAGATAAGGTTCTCTACTAGAACCCCACACATGTACCTCAATGAACTAAGTTTCAAACATTGTGGGAAGGACCTTACATTATTTACGAGACTTTCCCTTCTGGGGCCATGATGATATATAAACCTGAGAGCCCAAACAAAAAATAGTTGGTCAAAATTCAACAAATCAAACCTTTCCATAAGCATATGCCAACTAACACAACAAACACCTCATCAGATGGATAACCACACTCCATATTTTAGATTTCCTCCTTTCAACTTAGTTGTGGAGGAGATGGCCACTAATGCTAGTCATTTAAGCAGCACCTCAGTTTTGCAATTTTTTGTTTTCCACATTTTTTTACATCTTTTTTTTATATTATTAATCTTTTCTAATTTTTGTTTTACACCATCATTAGTACATTTGATATTTTTTGAATATTTTACACTTTCTTTTATATTTTCTTTTATTTGATGTGATTTTCTAACTTTTTGTTAATAAGTGCTAGGTATATTGGTAATGCGTTACTTGATGGTGGTATGTATTATTTTTATTTGATTGTTGGTGTCTGGTTTCTAACTTTAAATTTTGTTATGAATAATTAGGACATGGTTTCTTTTTCATGCAATAAGTAGTGAGTCCACAACATCCACCCATCCACAAATTCTATGGTTTTTCTTGTTTTGGAAGCATGTAGTTCCTTTTTAATTAATAAAACTTTAATGAATTTGTGACTTTGGTAGTTTCTAGACTTGGAAAGGATTCAAAGGTTTGAATAGGGTGTGGCTTCAAGGGGGTTCAGTGTTCTTTGTGCTTTTCTATTTGCCTGGGTGCATGTGTTTTTTCATGAATTTCTTACCATTTCATGCTAATCAATAAAGGAAGTTGAATAAGTCCTTGCATGATGTGCTTCTCATCATGAAGAAAAAAAATGATAAGGATTCAAAGCACACCCTTGGACAAAATAAATGCATATGTCCTTGCACGAAGTGGTTCTCATCAGAAAAACAAAAAAAGAATGAGGATTCCAAGCACACCCCTTGGACAAAATAAATATATGTGTCTTTGCATGGTGTGGTTCCCATTTTAAATAAAAGAAAAAAAATAATGGAAGTTCAAAGCATACCCCTTAAATAGAATAAACAGGCTACAAGCACTAGTTATGGGACTAGCCCCCTCTAACTAAGGCCCTTCCTCACTTCCTAATTCTTCTCTAATAAGGAATGGTGGTTGTTTTGTGGAAGCACTCTAATGTCTCAGGGGATCGATTGGTCTTAGAATGACGATGCGAAGTCACTGAATGTGGTTGGTTTTGGTTTGGACTAAGGATGGATCCTATCAAGTCATTTAACCACAAAATCCACAAGGGACTTCATGTGATCATAATTAGGAACTTCATTCCACACTCTCTCTCATCCATCTATGCTTTCCATGTCTCACCTCAATGTTAGTTTCATGTTTTAGTTTGATGTCCTAGTTTGATGTGTCAGAATTCTTAGTTAGTTTCTTCTGGCTTTTTGTACTTAACCTTCTATAACTATTAATCATCCATGGATCCCATGGACTCTTTGGTTTGAGGTTATGCAAGGGCATAAGATGTTTGTGCCTTCTTTGGGGAGGATCTACTTACATATCTTTTAGTTGGGTTAGTTAAGTTCTTTACCCTTAGACATTTTTACAATCAACTTCTCTTTTGTTTACCCCATCAATGACATCCAATTGTACACATCTTTACAATAGTTTTCAATGAATTCATCTTTTTATTTTTGAGAACTCTTATACCCTCTTCAAATATTTCCTTGTGTTGAGCTTTTTCCAAATTTAATGGAACACTGATCTAATTTATCTTATTTGTCAACCTTCTCACTAACACTACAAAAGGAGCCAATCTACCACAATCACAACCTAGCTGAGTGTAACCATCGATGAGAGTATCTAATTTACCTTATTTGTCAACCTTCTCACTAACACTACAAAAGGATCCAATCTACCACAGTCACAACCTAGCTGAGTGCAACCACCGACGAGACAAGACATTTAACCACTATGTGTTACACATTGCATACTAATTCGTGATTCTTTTGTGATTACAATGGGAAGCATGGATTGGAAGCAAGACTATCTTAACCAAGGATGCAACAATACCACATAATGAGGATTGTTCATGATCATTGGATTTCTTTTCTCTCTCTCATTCTTCTACTGCCAAGAGGTGTTGGATGTTAATGTTCTCTAGGGTTTTTGCTTCTCTTATCATGAACATCTAATGTTGTAAAAATTGTAATTTTGTACACTTGGGCACTTAGAGTCTGTCTGTTCCATCTAAGTCAGTTTGTAATGTTAGTTAATAATTCCATACCTACCTAATATGCTTTGTAAAGAACTTGTTCCTCCTCTTCTTTACTCAATGATGAGTTTTCCTTTAGTTGTGAGGGTATGATGAATTGCATTTTTCAATCTATCCCGACATCGCATATGTGATGTCAACTACGACGTCATGTACACGACATCGAGGTATATACCCCAAGTTTATAAATACTACACTTGGGCTCTAGTTTTGCATAGTTTTGGGAGTTAGTTTTCATTCAGAGTAGCGAAGCTCTTGCCATTTCTTCTCTCTACAATTAGAATATTTTCTGAGTGCCTACAGAAGGAGTCCAAGTATGTACAGTTCTTTGTTCGAGCACTGATGTACTTGAGCATAACAGTGTGAAAAGAATAAAAAAAACTCTTTTGATAATCCTTGTAGCACTGAGAATAGCTTAATATTTCCTTTATTGCATTTTACTTTCATGCTCTTTATTTTAATGCATTTGAATTAAGTAATTTATTTATAGCAATTAATGAACATGAGCACAACCACTTCGACCATTCATATAGTACTTGGTAACCTAGCAACACTTAACATTTGGTAGCCTAGCAATGCTATATGTGTTGACAATGTGTCTAGGAAAGTGGGACATATAGTTGTGTTAGGCTAGCTAGGCAATAGATGAATTAGATCTTTAATTACTTTACCTTTCATTCTTGTTGTAGGTAATCAAACTCATAAAATATAAAATAAGAAAAGTCATATACCTCAATTACACTTAAACCATAACCTTAAACTTCACAAATGTAGTTGGGAAGACAATGAATGTTCTCAACGTCCATTTCACTTCCTAGAAGAGATAGTGCATTAGATAACTATAGGTTCATAGAATTTGATTGGATCACGCGTGACACCTTAGTGATTCATATGGTTGGGCGTAGAGGTACCTCGTCACTCATCACATAGGCAATCATGAAAACAGTATGTAGGATGACAAAGAAAACAACATCCATGGTGATAATGAATAACAACGTTGATAGTTGCACATAGGGCTAAAGGTTTCTTGGGCAGTGGCAGTAGGCAAAGCATGTAGGTGCAAGGGTAGGATGTAGAACAACATGTGCAAGGGTTTGTAATTAACCATCATAAGGGCAAAGGCAAGTAGGATCTATTACATCAAAGGAGGTCATTCCAAGGTAGCATGTGGAAGAGTGGCAACTGAGGAAATTAGTAGTAATGAGTAACAGTGCAATGCAGGGCAGGGCTATGCTACGTTGGTGGGAGACATCATTCTAGAATCAGGACGATCCTAAATGGGCTTGCATGGCCCTGTGCAAGGCCTTGCAACCCCTCTAAATTCTTTTTCATGTTAATTTTTATTATTTATTTAATATATAGATAGATAGATATATATATATATAACTTGGGACATGAACAAAGAGGTTAGCTAGATAGGGTTTAGGATGTAGGTTTAGCAAGTCACAAGTTCAGGAGTTGATTCTATGTCCTAAAATTTTAACATTAAGTTTTTTTATTATTTTATTCTACCCTACCTTAGTAGTTAAGGTGGTGATAAAATTAAGATTTAAAATAACTAATTTAATAATTTATTATTATTTTGTAATGCATAAACAATGAATAAATTTAAATAATAATATCTCCTAAACTGTAAATCTAATTATGATGAAATTTGTACCATTGGAATCATTTCAACGAGTACTACACATTAGATATGGTTTCAAGGTTTGAAAACTAAGTTAAATTTTCAAGATCTAAAAGGACCAAAATAGCATATTTTGTTGAGCAGACATTACTAGGTTGACGTATCAATGACATGTAAACTTCTTATATGACTTGGGATTTGATTGTAAATGATATACCAACCCTTGTACAAGAATATAATACTTTTACCTTATAATTTGGCAAGTATGGTGTAGGCCTAGTCTTCTTTAATCATGCTTATATCTTAATGAGGTACTAAGGGGAGGGTTAGCAAAGTAAGATATCACAACATTACCCACCAAATATTGGTTTCCCTATGAGTCTCATGATAATAATCCTTATTGGTTGGGTAGGAATGAAATAATCATATGGCTAGGTTGACCTCTTTAAAATTACTAATAGCTTCACAAGTGTTAGTTAAGGATAGGTAACACCAACTTACAGGGGTTAGGTATTTAGGGACAATAAGTCTCAACTTAGGTCATAGTTACTAATCTTTTGGAAGGAACTTAATAATGATCTTAATTAATTAACATTTTTAGCATCACTACAAGATGGGTAAGAGTTACCTTGACTAGTGTACCCTTGTCTTACCAACGTCTCTTGTAGTTGATGAAGCTTGTTGAGGTATAATCAAATCTTCTAATCACTCCATGGATTACATGGATTATCTTAGATATGAAGTGCATTTGGTGATGATTAGTAACTCTTCCTAGATTTTGGCTTCATGATTCATGATCAACCTTTCATTCTAATTGACCATTGGGTTTTGGTTTACTCTGATATCAAATATGACATCTCATTCATATATGTTTTGGCAAACATCAAATGTACATTATATTAGACATTATGCATAAGAAGATAACATGGTAAACATCAAATATATGTAACATTTAACATTAAGTGTAAAGAAAATAACATGGAAAATGTAGAAGGAAAAAGGAAAGAATGCTTTATTGATGTGGAATAATGCATCTGAATCATGCTTTAAGAGTTTTTTGGGGTTTTCTTCCTTTGACATCTATTCCTTAGAGGCTATCTAGCACTGTCATCATGGTGTTGGTGACCATTTGGGATGCAACTTCCAACGAGTGCCTCAAATAGGGTTTAGGTGCTTGTTAGTCTTTGGAAACACCAAGGACCAAATATCTTCAATAGACTCGGTAGTTAAACGTGAGCATGTGTTTGCTATTGTNAATTAGGGAAAACTTTATTATGAAGTGTTTCCTCATATTAATTTACCTTTNATAGAGCAACATTCAATGGAAAGAGAAAGAAAAGAAAGAAAATTTGTGTAAAAATCTCAAATATTTAAGAAAGGTAAATTAATATGAGGAAACACTTCATAATAAAGTTTTCCCTAATTCAATATCTATGAATTGTTCAAACTTTCTAGGATTAAAAAAGTAATTTCTTAAAGACAATCCTACTATACTACCAAAAATTGCTGCAAAAACTACCATGTATGAGTCTCTCTTTTGGCTAGATAATAGTTGTCAACGATTGCATACAATAGAGCTTTCAAAGATTTAATAATTTTTTATTGAAATACCAAGGGAATATACTTTAAAAATCAAAAGCTATTTTAGTCCTATCAAAATACTAAAGATTTTTTGAACTCTCTAGACTATTGATTTTCTCAACTGGCTTGTCTATAGTAGAGGCTCTCTTATAGAAATCATAATAGTAGCCTTAAACATTACACAATAATAAACTTCTTTATTAAATTGCTCTTGAGGCTTTCCCAGATGAGCTCTTCTATGGAAAATCTTAATAGGAGTCTACTGTCATGTAATAAAGAACTATAAAAGTAATATAAAAATCCCAAATTTAAATGCCAAGCATGATACTACCTAAACCACTGGCTAAGTAGCTAAAACAAAATAGGAAAGAATGAACTCACAAGATTAAAACAAAGTAGCTAAAATGATGTCTTTAGAAAGCCATCTTACAAGCAATCTTCAAATTTCTTCTTTCCCAAAAAGCTTCCCCCTTTTTTGATTCTACCTTTGAAGCCTTGTTATAGTGCTTCAAGGTATTTACATTCATCATAACAAGTTAAGGTGGGTTACAAATATCTAAGGCATTTACTCATAAATCGTTGGGAAGTTATAACTTCTATAATAAGTTAGGAGAAAATTAAGCCAAAATTGGCATGTGTCTCCCTGGTGATAGAAAAAAAGTAAAATAAACTACAAGTATCTTGAAGTGTTGGTTAAACCAACATAGGAAGTTACAACTTCCCTAAAAGGAATAATATCCAAATGTCCTGTACTTGAATAAATATTCCATAAATTTCTCTCCTCTGTTGTGTTTTTTTTTTTATATGACACTTTTCCCTTTCATTAAATTTAAATTATCTAAGCTCACACTATAACCTTATGTTCATGTTATTTCTTTCCCTTGACCATTGGAAAATAAAACCACTTCTTTCTTTTACCTTTAAATTCGTTCATGATTAATATAATAAAGGTTTAATGCTTTGTTGCATGGCCCTTGTCTTTTTCCTTTGATGCCATTGATTTTGCTAGAATTTTAAAGCAATATTTTCAAATGGAGCTTGATTGATGTAGCAGTTGTACCTATGGAAGATTTGCTTTGTAGTAGAGCTCAAACCTTGATGCGTCAATTATTAGGGCCATGATCATGGGAGTAAAGTATACATGTGGTCTTCCAATGGTTGCTATCCTCAACTTTTCTGAAACCCTCGACACATTGCAACACCTCCTAGCCCTATGGTTTGGGGCATTTTTACATCCATGCTTTTTGTGCCTCTACCTAAGCCTAAGCCTAAGTGGCCACTACACTCATCATCCTATCCTGCCAATATAGTTTTTCATTCTTTTTCTCCTACATCTACTTCTGCATGATTTTAGGAAAAATTCCCCAAAAGTTTATAAGGTGGCAAAAGGCATTTTCTCAAATGGATCAAAGCTTATGTAGGATTGGCAACCTTGTCAAACAAACAAAGAAATAGAATGTTAAACCAAAACCATTTGTAGGTGCTAGTGACCGAAAATGATATGAAGGGTAACCAAGCCAATTGGAGAAAACACAATACACTCATCATGCGAGGTGTCAGTTTCCATGTTTTTATTTATTTATATCTACTAGTAAATGGGTTTATCATTGATAAACACTGTAGCGTTTCTACCATTTTTCATGGAATTGCCATCATGTTGTTTCATCTTTCACCTTCTTTCTTGCATCATGAACAATTTTTATTATTTCTCAGTGATTTTTTATGTAATTTGCCTTTGCCCAAAAAGATGCAGAGGCAACCACTATTTAATGGTAAACTATCAATCACATGTGGTAATATATATTTTGGCATTTTGCCAAGACCCTCCTCTTAGTTTCATGTGCTCTTGGTTTGAAGATGTAGGTTCTGCATAGCAATTAGTAAACTATCTTGTTGTACCCTTACATAATTTGAAATTGAGGATTTTTGAATCTCTTATCTACTAATTTTGTTGACATTATGTAATTCAAAATCTTTTGGGTTTTTTCCTTGAACAAAAAATTTGCAAGCACTGGGTTGTCATCCTATTGCTACTTGATAATTTTTAAATTCCTTCATAATAATTCCAATATGTGATGTTTCATCCTCATATTTTTAATAGAATATGTTTTTTGGTTGGCTTTCTTTTGCTTATTATTTTTATTATATATATATATATATATATATATTAAAAATTGTGAACTAAATTAAGTATCAAATTAACCAACATTGCTTCATAAAATGGCAAGAAATGTATTAATACATGGTTAAGCCTATCACTTGGCCAGAAGGGATGGCCAGTCCTCTTCTAGTCTTGCTTCACCTGGCATTTGTTACTCGCCTTTACTAGCTTTGCAACTCCATGCTAATATGACCTCTAATGCTCAAGTATAAATACCTTAGGTCAAACCCCAAGGGCTACTTGGAAAGACATGTTTATTATTACAATGTGCTCTTTCGGGTCTTAATTACAACTTGCCCTTTTATACCTTGTTATGAAGAGATACCATCTATATTATGTAGTGGAACCATTCAAGAATGGGAAGGTTATAGAAAATGAGTAAGAGATTAAAGAGACATAAGAGATTGGAATCATAATTTAACTACATCTACCCATCAATATTTTATAAAAGTAAAAATATATTGAATTTCTTATCTTGTTCTATATGTCAAGAAAATTCAGCTATAAATTACATGGACTTTGTCCCTATTTTATAAAAATGCTATTTTTTTCTTCACTTGGTCTTTAATCTTGAAATTGTTTCTTCTTTTGAAATTGATATTTATTTTTTGTCTCCATTCTTCTAATTGACTTTGCAGCATTTCTATATGTAAATATGGCCTTATATCACGTGAAATTTAGTCTATTGAATTCATTTGTTCTTCTAATCTAAAATCCACAACATGGGCATGAGAATTGAGTGAAGCGGGTGTGTCCAAAGTGTATGCTAGAACCAACAATTCAAAGAAATTTACTAGAGAATTTTGTGAAGTCATAACGTTGAAGATGTGGATCAAGAACTTAAAAGGGGGGTTGAATAAGTTTCCCAATTAAAATTATTGTAGCCACCAAAATTAAACACAATTTCTACATGGTTCCCCAACTTGGATACATTCACATTGGGAGGGTAGAATCCATGCACATCTCTAAACTTTGTTGCTTCAAAATGTGTTTTGAAGGGTATCACAACCTTTATAAGATTTGAGCTTTGCTCTTGAGTATTTTGTCATTGCAAAACCACTTAACCCTGGAAGGTCCCAACAAGCTTAATATATAATTTAAAGGATCCCACAACCTTTATAAATGTGAGCTCCAAACCAAAGTGTTTTTTCATCACAAAACCACTCAACCTCGCAAGATCCTGAGTAACTCAATGAAGATGACTTCTTGCAAGAAGCACATCAATCCTATAAGGCTACAAAGAAATAAAGAAAAGATCAAGAAGAAAGTGTAACTAAATTTACAAAGTCCTTGTAATGAGGCTCAATACAACTAATACATACAAAAGATAATACAATGAAGGACAAACATCTCTTTGAATAGCTTGGATTAATTTGGCAATAAATAGTAGTTGTATAATTCCTAAGAATTTCACTTAGTTTTATGCCATTAGTGATGAGCAGCGAGGTACCCCTATGCCCAACCATATGAATCACAAGCATTCACACGTGATTTGGTAGAATTTTGTGGACTTTATTGTTTTCAATGCACTAGCCTTCTAGGATGTGAATCTTACCTTAAGGTCATTCGTTATCTTCCAAATTATACTTGTGATGTATATTGGTATGATTAAGTGTAATTGAGGCATCTGATTTTTATCATTTTGTATTTTATAGTTTGGTATTTAAAGGGATATAAAAGTAATTAGATTAACTAGTTTAATTTAAGTAATTAACTAGTATCTAGCTAGTCCTAACATAAGCATCTGATCCCACTCTTCGTACATGTCTTAAACCCCCATATTCATTGCTTGGTTACCAAGCGCTACACTACTAGGCATACCAAGTAATAACGCTACTAGGATTACCAAGCGAATACATGCTATGCTTGAAGTGGTCGTACTTATGTGTTTAATTTTTCTGACTTATGTTACTTAATTTCTTCATTAGGTTAAGTACTAGAAATATTTAATAAATAAATAATTGAAAAAATTAAATGCTTAAATGAAACATTTAATCTATCCAAAGTGATACAAGGTTTATTAGAAAGCTTGTCTTTATTACCACGCACACTATCGTGCTCAAGTACAACAATGCTCAAATAAAGATCCATACACTTAATGACTCCTATTGCAGGCACTTAGGGAAAAAATTCTAACTCTCAAATGAACAAATTGCAAGAGCTTCACTACTATTGAAATCTCATTTCCATAAATGCAGTTGGTAGATGTGTATCTATAGCTAAAAAGTGGACACTGCATTGATGGGGCCTTGTCGATGCATGATACGATGCATTAACGAGGCCTCGTCGATGAGGCCTAGTTGACATAGCCAACAAAACTATGACTCATCATAACCCCATGATTGAATGAAAACTCATCCTTGAGTTCTTTTACAAAATTGGGAAGGTATAGGATTATTGACTAACCTTTCATAAACAAAATAGACTAACTTGACAAAAATGGAGTGCCTGAGTGCACGAATCAACACATTACAAAAATGACGGTGTTCATGACACAAAATTGAACACCATGACATGATTCCCAAAATTGGATAGCACATTTCTTAATAGCGTAAAATTTGGTGGAGAAGATCAAATAGTCTTAGGCAGTGGTGGCTACTGAGGTTCTAAGGAACCTTCATTGGCTTCACGCACATGCGACGGTCGAGGCAGCTATGGTTGTTCTACTATTGCTGCAACTTTTGGTGGGAGGTGGAAAGTATCCAATAATGCTTTCATTTTCTTCTCCTTACTTCTAGGATCATGCATCATCCATACAGCTTTGCCAATGTGGGTTAGAATGGGCACATCCCAGGGACATGGGATTACTGGAAACAGCTCCTTTGCATTGATAAACCAGGCAACAAATTGTTTGCATTCAATGTCGAACGTTCTAACTACATCCTTCAGCTCTTGGTAATCATTTATCTTTTTGGCTAGTTTTTCAATAGTTGATCATTGAACCATGAATTGTGCTTTGAGAACTTTAAGTTTAGCATTTACAGTCTCAAGCTTCTGCTTGGTGTCTTTATGGTGTTTGAACTCTTCCTTGTATGGAAAATATGAGCTAGCCACTTGTTTTGCTAACTCTAACCGCTATTGTCTAGCAGTCAGCATAGCCAATTTTGCATAGTAAAGATTGGCCAACTCTATGTATTCTATCATTTCTTCTATCTATAACTTCTTGAGGTCGATCTCTTCTTTGTTATAGGCATTAATCCCATCAACAATGGGCTGCCAAACTTCTTTTCCTTATTGGAGTTGTTAGAGAGCTTCATTTATTTTTTCCTTTAGCATTTGGATGTGCTTCTCATTTACTTCCTTCTATAGGCCAACCTGGTCTCTATAGTGATTTTAAAATTTTTCAAACTTCAAAGATTCATTTTTAGGTGGAAATTTCAATAACAGATTTCTAACATCAGGCATGAACTTCCTCTATTAATAGATTCCAATTTTCTTAATTTCATGTTCACCTTAGCTAGCTACTCCTGCTTTTGATGAATGAATTCTTGCATTTGTTCTTTTTGGGTATCAACATTGCACATGTGATGATTTTGTGTGCTCAGTGATTCGTTCTCTTGGTGCATTTGAGACAAGTCCTTCTAAACTGAATACATTTTTGCCTCTACTATGGATTGGCTAAAGATGGCTGTCATTGCTTCCTCCTTAGCTTTCTTGAATTACTTTTGAAGCTATTGGAACACTTCATCTTTGGTTATTATTAGACTAAGGAGTGTAGGATTAGCAAGGCCGGCACATAATTTGGCAACCTCCATGGTCAAGCATTAATTTTGTGCTTAAGCCATTTCAATTGCTCCTCCAAGATGAGGCATTTGCCCCTTGATTTTAGTAACTCTGACTGAGTTGTAGTTATGTTATTTGAAAAATCAAAAATATCCAGAATCAGTTGCTCAGTTCCCACCAATCAATCCAACAACTCTTCATGCTCGACTACATTTAGTTTTTTGCTGACTGTGCCTATGGACATTTGCACATCTCGAAGTGCAAATATGTTTGGTAAAGATACCACAGGTGCATTGAGTGCTTCGATGACACAGTCAGCAACTACCTCAGTCGTAGTCTCTTATCTTTAGTGCTGCATCATCAGGATAGTGGTCCTTTCACCTTCCTCCGAACCCATTGAGAAGGAGGTGACATTCCCAAAGATTTCTGAAGATAAATGGCATTGTGATTACGACACCATCACCTCTCGAGCATTAGGATTAAACCTAATGGGTAACTGCGTTCATTGGGTAGAGAATATTGGTCCACCTTTTTCCATTTGACTAATTGTTCGAGCCATTTCATAAAGGTGACTCATTACTGGTCAATACACAGATGGGTCTACACTACTTATCCCTGTACATTACTCTTACTCACGCAAGAGCTGCTCTCAAATTTCGTGTAAGCACTTAATGGTTGCACAGGACTCTGATGTTATTTCTTGAGTAGGCGGTGGAGGTGGCGGTTGCTCCTCTTGTTTAGTTGTAGTTGACATCTTTTTCCTTCATAATTTTAGATCATGCAACCAAAGGAGCATGCCTGATTATGTCATTGGCATAACGGATGATTCCTGCCCTTTTGTAGAGTTTTCAAATGAGGCATGGAAAAGGCTAGGTTTTCCTTCCATGTTCATTTTCCTTGAAATGCTTCTTGATCTCTAACTAGATTAGTTGTGGAAGGTTTATGGGAAATCTCTTGCTTAGAGTAGCACATGCTTGGGTGGAAAAGGCTATCACCTTACTGGGCCTCATCATGGGATTGAGGCGATAGGTCGTAATTTTAACGTAGATGTGTTCTATTGGTGTAAGCATGTTGTACTCCTTATGGTTGACCCTTTAACACCACTAAATCCACTCATTTTTAGCCTCAAGATCACCTTTTGTTGATAGCTCCACCAACTGTGTCCCAATATCAGGCAACCTTGGTGCCTACGCGATAGACTCAGCCAAATAGGACACTTGAATATCCTTGATTTTTACTGAGGACCTCAACCTTCTATTATTCCAGAAGAGATATGTCTCTCCCATCTACCACTCCCCATTGAATGTGATGATTGGCCACATGGGAGATATTTACAATTGTATTTTAATTTTTGTTGTAGATTTCTCTAGAAATGGCCCAAAGTTTATTTCTTGGAGAACAAAGTTTTGAATCTCTCAAGACATGATGATGTTAAGGCAAGCTCAAGTTAAAGTGACTTCAAGCCTGGGTATGGGTCCTAGTGCTTTCCCTTGCTGTAATTGCTTTGTTGGCACCTCTTCTTCTAGAATCCATTGAACGAATTCCACTTCAGGCTTCTCATGAAGAGGTCCCATTCCATGGGTTGCCTTTGGTAGTTCTTGGGCTTGTTCATGTTGGCCCCTTCTAACTTTGGGCCATTTCTCCCTTGGTTAAGAGGGTTCTCCTTCCTATGGTCATTTTGGTCTTGGTGCCATCTATAATCACAATAAGACAATGGGTTAGCAATCATTGTGTAACATGAAGCAATTGGCATAACTTTATCTCTTTAGGATAGTTACACTTGACTAAGTGATTATGATTAATTTAATTACTCTAATCATTATTTTATTTATGTGTTATTATTAATAAATCATCCTTGAGGTTGTTGAAAGGGTTAACTCTTAAGAGAAAATTGATGTTTGTATATTGTCAAGTTTATTAATCCTTTTAGGGGAGTTAGAAAATTTTTTCAAAAATTTCATGAGAAAATTTAAGGTTTGCAGCCTCCATGATAAAGAGCTTACCTCTGGTAACTGCAAGATCAAAGAACAGGATGATTTGGATAAATGGTTGGGAAGTTATGGGCTCTAGGAGGGTTTAGGCTTTGAAAAACAGCAAAAACTCCTTGTATGTTATGAGGCAAATGAAAAAAATTCTTAAGCATGTGATGGTATATATAGGATTTTTGCGCTGTGTCAACGAGGCCTCATCAACACAGTCGCCATGTCAATGAGGCCTCATCGATGTAGCTGTTGACCACCATAGACGACCATTGACTTTGGTCAAACTTTCAAAATAGAAAGAGTTTTTGAATGAAATTAGGATCAAATGAAAGCTCAACAGGTTAAAAATAGTACAAAAATATGAGAAGAGGGTGTTGGAGCTCATAAATTTGGAAAGTGGTAAAAAAATGATTTGAGGGATGAATGAAATAAAAGGTTAAGGAGCACTGAGCAAAATACACAATGAAATATGCGAAAGATAGGATTGTAGTAATGTCTGATGTAAGGAACCTTAACTAACTAAACCAAGAGCTATGCAAGTGGGTCCTCCCCATAGTAGGCTCATGCCCTTATTACTCTTTCATAACCTCAACTAAGGAGTTTGTGGGCCCCATAGTTGGTTAATGGTCATGAAAAGTTAAGGACCAACAAAAAAGAATCTATCCAAGAATTCAAACACATCAAACCAAGACATAGAGCATAACATAGAACCTAGTAGTGAGGTGAGTTATGACAACATGGATGGATGATAGAGAAGGTGGAATGGAATTCCAAAGTGAGGTCATAAGAAGTCTCTTGTGGAATCTGTGGTTAAAATGACCTGAAAAGATCCATCCTTAGTCCAAACCAAAACTAGCCACTTTTAATGACTTCGCATTTCCACTCTAAGATTGGTCCACCTGCATGAGACATGAGAGTGCTTCCATAAAACAACCACCATTCCATAAAGAGAAGAAAAGAGAGAAGTATGAAGTGAGAGAGTGCCTTAGTTTGAGGGGACGTTCAGGCATGGGTGCATGTCTTTCTAGTCTCATAACTAGTGCTTGTAGATTGTTTATTTGTCTAAGGGGTGTGCTTTTAATTCCCATAATTTTTTTGAATTTTTTTTATGGGAACCACACCATGCAAAGACTTATTTGTCTATGGTGTCTAAGGGGTGTGCTTTGAATTTCCATCATTTTTTTTTGAATTTTTGGATGAGAACCACATCATACAAAGACTTTATTTAACTTCCTATTAGTGGTTGGAATGGAATGGTAAAAAGTCTATGAAAAACACTCAAACACTCAAGCAAGTAGAATAATACAAAGAGTAATGAGTCCCCTTGAAGTTACACCCTTTTAAAACCTTTGAATCCTTCCTAATTTTGGAACTACCAAGGTCATCAATTGATTAAAAGTTTCTTTAATGGAAGGGACCTCAAATTCCCAGAACAAGGAAAACCATAGAGTTTATTAGATGGGCGGATGACATGGACTCATTGCCTATTCCATGAAAACTAAACCATCTCATAGTCATCAGACATCAAAATTCAAAAATAAAAACCATACATCAACAATCACAACATTACGCAAAAGCCATCATTAGTAAATAATAATAGCGACATTATGTCTTGTGGCAATAAAGTCATTTTATTAGCAAAAATGAGGAAATATCACACTTGAAAAAAACAAAACAAAGTAAAATATATAAGTGTAAAAATAATTAAGAAAAGTTCAAAGGTATTAACGATGATGGAAAATTAGAAAAATTTGAAAATCAAGAATAAAAAATTTGTAAAATAAATAACTTGTAAAATCAAAAACGTGAAAAAAAAATAGAAAAACTAAGAAGCCATATGGATTGTTAGCATAGGTGGCTATCTCCCCCATGACTAAGTTTTAAGAACAAGATTCGAAAAATGGAACTTGGTTGTCCATCCATCGAGGTGGCAATTGCATTGGCCTATCTTGATTCGAAGAAATGTTTTACTTATTGGATGTTGACCAACTGCTTTTTATTTGGGCTTTTAGGCTTATAGATTAACATGGCCCCAAAGGGAAAGGTTTGATTAATTATATAAGGTCTCTCCCACATTGTTTGAAATTTTTTTTTTTTGGGGTACATGTGTGGGGTTCCGATAGAGAACCTTATCTCTTGGTTGAAGTTTTACCTTTCGTATTCCTAGATCATGATGTTGCTTGTTGAATGCCTTATGCACCTCATCCAAAGATAGGGCCACCAATCAGTTTTCATCTAGCACATTCAGGTTGATTAATCTTTCTTTTTGTGCTAGACTTAGGTCAAGATTCAAATCATAGGTTGTTGAGAGTGTATGAAGCTTGGATTGAATTGGGAGCATTGGAAGTCTTTCGCAAACCAAATTGTAGGGAGAATAGTCAATAGGAAGTTTCCATGTTGATTGGTAAGCCCAGAGGACATCATTAAGTTTCGTAAAAAAATCTTTCCTATATTTGCTAATGGTCTATGTTAGTATTTTTTTGATCTTCATATTGGTTACCTCTACTTAACCATTGGCTTGGTGGTGATAGGGTGTTGTTAATTTATGTTCAACCCCCAAGCGTTACATTTGCTTTCTAAAAGTGACACTTGTGAAATGAGTTCCATTGTCAAAAATTAGTGAACATAGCACCCCAAACCTATTTACAATATTTCATTTTATAAATCTAGTAGTAGTGGATGATGTACAATTAGTAACAACTGCTACTTTTGCCCATTTTGTGCAATAGTCGACTACTACGATAATATATGCCTTTCCGTTGGACATGGATGTGATGGGATGCATGAAGTTAATGCCTCATATGTTAAAAAGTTCTAGTGGTTGAATTCACTATTGAGGACCTTCCATGCAAGTAAGGATCCCCTCATCTTATTGATAATGTTCACAATATTGGACAAATTGGTGGCCATCCCTGAAGGTTATATGCCAATAGTATCCTACCATCAGGATTTTTCTGGTCATGTGTCACCCTGCATAGTGGCCTCTACAAGGCCCTTCATGAACATCCTAGAGAACGTGCAATTAGTCTTCATCAAGGACACACCAACAAATTAGGCCATTGCTGCACACCTTGTAAAGGTGTTCGTTGATTTCCATTAAATATTTGGCCCAATGAAGAAATTATTACTTCTTTCTAAAGTCAAGATCTTGTGGCATCTCCTGAGTGAAAAGATAAGTGAGGATGCCATGATACCATGTTGTTTTTATGGGTATTTGATCATTTATTGCTCCTATAAAGAGGATTTCGTTTGGAAACTGATCAGAGACTAAGCTCTCCTCCTCTTTATTATCCCATTTTAAGTGAGAGAGGTGGTCAGTGATCACATTCTTAGTTTCTTTTTGATCTATCATTGTGAGATCAAATTCCTATAAGATCATGAGCCACCGTATGACATGGGGCCTCATCATTTGCTTGTTCATCAGGAAGTAGATTACACTCTGGTCCGTGTGCACAAATACTTTGTAGCCAAGCACATAGTACCTGAAGTTTTCTAGAGCATACACCATGGCCATTAGTTCTTTTTCCATGGTGGTGTAATTTAACTATGCTCCCACAATGCTTTGGCTTGCATAGTGGATGTAGCATGGGCATTTCTTATCATCTATCTATGTGAGCACTACTCCTAAGGCATAGTTAGATGGATTCATCATGATGTGGAAGGGTTTGAACTAGTCCAATGCTCATAGGGTTGGTGTTTCTACAAGTTTCTCCTTTAACTATTGGAATGTGTGTTCACATTCCTTAGTCCAGATGAAAGGTGCATCTTTTTTTGTAAGCTTTACCAATGGTTTTGTGATCTTAGAGAAATTCTCTGTGAATTGCTGGTAGTAGCCAGTGTGTCCAAGAAATTATCAAACATCTTTAACTATCTCTGGTTGGCATGTTATTCCTTGGGTGATCCTTATCTTTTCTGGGTCTACCTCAATCCTTGCTTGAGTGATTCCATGTCTTAGTACAATGCCTTATTGGACCAAGAGATGGCTCTTTTGCTAGTTGAGCCATAGATTTATTTTAACACATCTCTTCAATACTTACTCAAGTTGGTCCAAGGCTTGCTCAAATGTAGCTCCATAGGTGGAAAATTCATCCATGAAGACTTTCACACCATTACCAATCTGTTGTTGGAAAATACTAAGGACTAGTTGTTGACATGTTGTAGGGGCATTGCATAAACCGAATGGCATCTTATAATATGAAATGTCCTCAAGAGACTTGTGAATGTTGTATTGGTTTGATCTTCTAATGTAATTTGGATTTGGTTATAGCCACTATAACCATCCAAGAAGCTATAATAACAATGCTTGGATATGGTTTCCAACACTTGACCCACAAATGGCAATGGAAAATGATCTTTAAATGTTACCATATTCAATAGCCTGAAGTTGATGTAGACCTGCCATTTTACACCTTTCTTCAGCAGTATTATGACTAGGCTAACCCACTCACTATTTGTGATGGGATAGATGAACCTTGCCTTAAGGAGTTGTTCAATTTTCTATTTAATGATCTACTTCAATTTGGGATTCAACCACCTCTATGGCTACCTTCTAGGCTTCATGGCTAGGTCGGTGTAAATGCGATGCTAGCATATCCTTATATTGATTCCTGTAAGCTTAGGATATGACCAAGCAAAGGCTATTGGCCATTTGTTAATCACCTTTAACAAATTTTCTTTTTGTTCAGAAGAAAGTTTGGCATTAATTATGACTAGTTTACCATTTTTAAAAAATGCACATTCAGTTGGTAAATTTTTTAGCTTTTGGGGCTCTTGCTTAAAGTTATTAGGGATTTTCAACTCTCCCTAATAGGTATCATCATCTTCATCATAGAGTTGGGGATGAACTTGTTCAAGCTTATTCATGCCTTCAACATAAACACATGTTAGGCTCTTAGTTGGTTCCACGAATAATGTGTTGCTATCTGAATCAACTATCAACCACTGGGTGCCCTCCTGTTTTGTGGCTATTTCATACAGATACCTTTGAATATTGATTTCTTGTGCACATTGATTGCATGCTTTAATGTATGTACTTTTGATGGATGAAATATTTTGCATGCAATTGCACCCATTATTGTTATATGTGATGCATGGAAATGCTTCTTCTCCATCTTGTCTAATTCATTTTCTTTGGATATTTCTAGAGAGAGGTCCCTTATGCCCACATGTGCATCGACCGTGCTTAACCAAGCTCTTTTCATAATGATGGGGATGTCACTTTTTCAGTTTTAAACCTTGATCATCAAAAAACTAGTAGGATAGGACCACCCACAAACTATGGTCATAATGTCCTCTACTAATCCTAGAGGGACATTAATTAACTAATTAGGATGGATGTTACTCTTCTTGAGAGGTGGTAGGTTCTAGGCCTTGTACATGTCATGGAAGATGAGATTAACTCTAGAACCAGAGTCAAGAAGAGTCTTACATGGTTCATGTTCAACAATTTGTAGGTAAATGAGTGGACTTCCTGGGTTAGATCTTTTTGTGGAAAGATTTCCAACCTTGATCCAGTTGGAAATAGCATGAGTTAGCATCGCAGTGTGAATTCGAGGCAGCATTTAGTTTGAAGGGCACTCGAAGGTATTTTATGTAGAGGATGAGGGTATTAGAGATGTAGGATGATCAACCTTACTAGGTTGTGAGGGTTGCAGAGGATTTCCTGCATTGGAAGAATGGTATTCTTCTAGATTGATTATCTGAACCACTCAGCTAGAAAGCTAATTGTAAATGTACAACCCTCGTAGCATTTTCATTGTTGTAGCTATGGAGGAACCTCACCTTGCATGGATGAAGTAGGAGGTAACTAGGTTGAAGGCGGAGGTGTGTGTGTAGACAAATGCAGAGGATGATATGGATATGGGTTTTTCCCTTGAGTAGATGGTGAATGTGTTCAATGGTACTCTAGAGGGTAATGGTGATGTTGAAATGAGGTATGACTTGTAGAACTTCCTAGAGAGACGAGTTGCTGAACATAGTACTTGTATGGATCTAGTTACCTATAAGGGTATTACTATCTTAGTGTGGCATTCCCCATGATTATGGTTGGTACCATTGTTGATATTATTCATAAGGTTATGGTGCAACTCCACTTGGGTAGTAAGCTTGTTGTTGGTGGTGGAATTACCTTGAATTACCTTGAGGATTAGGCAACCATCTAGGTGCTTGCCTACGTGCTAGTCGAGGATTCAATGCATACACCCTAGCCTCTTGTAAGTGTGACACCATAGGGCAACAACCCTTTGGATGTTTGCATTGAAAAATGTCATAATCAGTTTCATCATTAGAGTTGGTTTCCAAAACTTCCTCTACAGTAGTAGCTTTGCCATTACCTCTTTGGTAGGCACATTTAGCTTCTTTTTGCCTCCTGTTGTTACAATCACTATTTTGCTCTTTCGATTCTTCAGTGATCTTCATAGCAGTTTGAAATTTTTCATTCAAAGAGTCCCATAATTTATCAACCTTTGCCAAAATATCATAAACAAATTTTTGGATGGGCAAGGTTTTTTTGTTCACCACTTTATTGAGCGATGACTCCTCCTCATCACAAAATTGGACCTCCCATTTCTTGATGGAAGGATCTCTATTATACTCTTTTGCATTTTCTCTTTTTTGTAGCTCACCTTCTTCTTTTGCTACCTGCTCAATTAGCCTTTGGATCTGATGAGCTCTCATTTTAGACAATCTTCCTTAGGCATACACCCCAAGAGTTCTTCTAGTTTTTGCTCTGAGCCCATCTATGATGTGGCAAAGTTGTTCCCTCTAAGAATATCCATGGCCATGGCATTGGTATAAGAGTAAATAGTATCTACCAATGGTGGCATCCAAGGGTTCATTTATTCCCTATTTCCAACCTTAAATTTTCTTTCTCAGATTAGACACTCTAGGGTACGTCTAGTATTTGTCATTAAATAGCTCAACATGGTACTCCACCGGTAAATGGATTCTGATTCCAAGGACTAGTACCAGCTTTTAGCTTCCTTGATGAGTATCCTAGGGAAGAGCTTGAGTTTTTGCCATTCATTCTCTATGTTCTATAAGGCACAGGCATCATGGATTAGAGTTGTATCCCCCCTCAAATCTTGGAATATTATTCATGTATAAGCACTTGATCCTATTATCTTTCATATGCTTGGTTAGAATTCTAATTGCCTCTGCAATGTCAAGCATGCTTTGAGTCGCAAACAAAGGTTCATCATCATCACTATGTCGATGACATCGATGATGGTTTCAGCCACCCCTTTGGTCTTGGTGGCCTTCATGATCATTGTTGTCTCATTGATCACCTTCATCATGATTATTTCAGTGGTAAATTCTATGAGAACCAACTGATGAAGAGAAATGTTCAAAATTAAATGAAGAGGATGGAGAGGAAGATGGATCGCGACTGCCACCGTGGTGTCTGCCACCACCTCTTCATTCATTACGATCACCATCCTTAGATCCCTTGCCATTGTGATGCTTGCCCAAGTCCCTACCTTGACTATCACTTTTTTTTCAAACTTGTTTTATGACTAGTGGAGCACAGGTTTAGGGTTGCACCCTCATCATCAATAATAGGGGGTGGAGAATCTTCATGTTGAGAACATTCAAAGGGAGGATCCTCATTATCATCTTAATCTAGTAGGAGTAAGAGATTAGTGTAATGTTTTCCCTTCATAGCCTCATGGAGCTTTTCTTGATGTCGATCTCACTTGCATTGTGTTTTAGTGGGATGGTAGTCTTAAGTATTAGAACCATTCACAACATATTCCTCATGAATATTTGCGATGCCTAACTTTTTAAGGGTTTGAAATAGCATCTCAAGCATAAATTGATCAAGAGGCAAGATGATGTTGCCCTCCATTTCACGCCATTGTAGCTATTCATCCTAATGTAAAATAAAGGTGAAATCTAGTACATACTCATCTGAATGAGTATATACCACTTTGTATTCTTGTGGGACTAGCAATTTGACATCTTTACGTCTATGGAAAGAAGAAGACACTTTGCAAAATGAATAAAATTATTAGTGTGCTTAGTAGTTTATATGTCGTTGAGAGTGATGTTGACCTTGAGTTCGTCCAACGATATAAATAATGTTCACTAATCCTAGATAGTGCACATTTGAACAAACAAAGACCCTAGCAACGATGCTAATGATGAGGGGTGAGGTACTCCTACACCCAATGATACGAATCACAAGTGTTCACATGCGATCCAGTTGAATTTCATAGACTTTATTGTTTCCAGTGCATTAGTCTTCTAGGAGGTGAATCTTGCCTTAAGGTCATTTGTTGTCTTCCCAATTACACTTGTGATGTACATTGGTATGGTTAAGTGTAATTGAGGCATCTAATTTTTATCATTTTATATTTTATAGTTTGGTGTTTAAAGGGAGATAAAAGTAATTGGATTAACTAATTCAATTTAACTAATTAACTAGTATCTAACTAGTCCTAACATAAGCATCTAGCCCCACTCTTTGCACACATCCTAAACCCACATATCCATTGCTAGGTTATCAAGCACTACACTACTGGGCGTACCAAGTAATAACACTACTAGGATTACCAAGAGAATGCGTGCTACTCTCAAAGCAGTCATACTTATGTGTTTAATTTATCTGGCTTATCTTACTTAATTCCTTCATTAGCTTAATTACTGGAAATATTTAATAAATAAATAATTGAAGACATTAAATGCATAAATGAAACATTTAATCTATCCAAAGTGTTGCAAGGTTTATTAGAAAGCTCGTCTTTGTTACTGCACACACTATTGTGCTGAGGTACAATAATGCTTGAATAAATATTTGTACACTCAATGACTCTTGCTAGAGGCATTTAGGGGAAAAATTCTAACTCTCAAATGAACAAACTGCAAGAGCTTTGCTACTACTAAAATATCATTGCCACAAATGCAGCTAGTGGATGTGTATTTATAGAAAAAAAGTGGACACTGCATCGATGGGGCCTCATTGATGCATGATATGATGTGTCGATGAGGCCTCGTCGACAAGGCCCAGTCGATGAGGTTATGTCAAAGAGGCTTCGTCGACGTAGCCAACAAGACTACAACTCATCAATTAGAGCTTTCAAAAAATCCTTGGAATTCATGCAATGACTATAAAATAACTATTATAGATGTTTACTTTCAGGATGAGACATCTAACTGTGAACATTCTTAATGTAGGAGAGAAGTCTACTCTCCTAGATAGACGTCTACCTTCCCTGCACACTTTGAGATCTGGAGCATTCCTTTGGCATTTTGGCTTCTTGGTAGCCCTTGGAACATCTTCATTTTTCTCATAGTCTTCATTTCTCATCTCATTCACTTAGTCTTAATTTGGACATCTTAGCATGGATCTTGTTTTGATTTAGTTATTGTTCAGACGTCTTGGATCTCCATTTGAAGTCCTTACTCATTATATTCTTTCATGGTCCTATAAGACTATAATCACACATTCTACATTCTTCATTTTTTATAAGGTCTTGACATACCAAAAGCCCAACAAAAGATCCTAAAGTTGATTATTCTAATGTAACTCAATTCAAAATAATTTTTTGTAGATTTTTTTGGTAGCCTCCTCTATTGGATGATGAGTGTGGCCCAACTATGAAAAACTAAATTTTTTCTAATTTTTTAGTTGTGATATCTTCATGATCCTAACGAGTTTTGGCCTAATTTTAGAAATTTGAAGAGATAACTTATGAGAGAAAATTCATAATAATCTTATATTTCCTTCAAAACTATCATCTACATCAATGTATGACCATTAAATTTATATAAAAATGTTGGGGCCATACTTAGGGTTAATGAGAAGTCATTTCCTAATGATAAAAATATAAAAATAATGGAAAAAAGAGGATGAATTCGGGCAAAAAACAAATACATCTACCCATCAATTCATTTTAATAAAATAAAAATCAATTTGTCTTTTGGCTTGACGTAATGACAAAGTGCAATATTAACTTTTTCTCTCTTATTTATTTGCTTGGGGCATAACACATTATCTCTAATAGGCCCAACTATTATAATTATGTTTAGGGAGCAATTCTATGAGGTAACAATACAAAATACCAATTCTAAACTAGATTCAAAGGAAAACAAAAACTCATGTAGAGACTATGTAATAATTTTTTCTTTTCCTAGAAAGGCTTCAAAAATTGCATTGGATTACATGAAATATTGTAGTAATAAAATAAAATTTATAAAGGAAAAATTAGGATTAACATATATATGTGCTTGTAGTTCATTTACTTTCAAATAAAGAAGCAAAAGCATTGGATTTTAGATAAGGAAATGCTTACTTAAAGTGCAAGTTAGATAATGAACATGATGAATATCCAATGCATTATATACACATATAGTTTATTTCTAACCCTTTATAAATGTAGAAAACAAGCAAATATTGAATGCAATAAAGAAACCTGAGAATACTCAAATTGTAATATTAATTGATGAGTGGCGAGGTACCCCTACACTCAACCATATGAATACGAGCGTTACACATGCGATTCGGTCGAATTCCCAGGATTAAGTGCTTATGCGCCTTATGGAACACTTAAGGTTAATCAATCGTTGTCTTCCCAAACTTACTTGTATTGTCACAGATGTATGGTTAAGTAAGTCCGAGGTATATGATTTTTATAACTTTTATCTTTTTATCACCTATGCTAAGAGAGGAAAGGGTGAAGAGACTAAGTAACTAACTTTCATTAACTAAACTTTAATCGTCCTAGCATCAGTATCCGTTCCCACTTGCCGTACACACCCTAAACCAGTGCAACGCTACTGGGATTACCAAACGCTATTCGTTATTAGGTTACCAAGCGTAGCACATGTGCTTGAAGCAGTCATACTGAATGCACTTAACTCGGAGAGTGGAGGGTTGAGAGAGATTAATTATCTAAGAAAGCATTTAAACATTTAACATTAATTAATTCCTATTTAGCTTAGTCCATGCACTGCAAGGTTTATCAGAAAGTTCATCTTTATTTCCATACACAAATGTGTGCTCAGGTACAATTTGCTCGAATAAAGATCCATTCACTTTGAGACTCCTACTGCAGGCACATGGAAATTATTCTATCTCTGAAATGGTAAAATTGCCAAAGTTTAGCTAAGGGTCTAGATCTAGATTGAGAAACAAGGGAAAGCCACCTCTTATTTATAGAACTGGCGATGGGCTACGATATTGCATACGCGATATCGCAGGGGCCGACGTGATATTGCGGCCCATGCGATATTGCATCCCATCATTAATGATCCTTAGGTTCTTCCATTATTATTCTTTCGAGGAAAAAAAATCAAGAATAGTGTTAAAAAGAAACATTTGTTCATATTGTAAATGTAAAATAAAAATAAAAAATTAAGATAATTCTAAGTGTAATAGAATATCCTAAATAGGTAGAAAAATGGTATAAAGGTAAAGATAATAATTAAAAAGTACTAGAAATGTCATCATTATAAGCAATGTTTTGCAAGTGTTGTGCGTTACTATGTTTTAGAGGCACTTCAATAGAATGCATAAAATTTACTTGATGCATGCTTGGAGTAGAAGAGTGGAGGTAGTTGACCACTAAGTAGGTTAGACATGGAGGAAGAAGTAAAGCTCTAACAAATAAAATTTGTTATAGGCTCACACATCAATGTGTTAACATAGACAACTAGCACATATAAAGCATACATGTTTGAACATAGTTAATAGGAATAACTGACACACATATTAATGTAGTTGCATGGACTACTAACAAATGTATCAATGTATCCAACATCCATTGTGGACACACTTATTAATGTAGTTGTCACATATAGATAACACATATCAATATACATATGCACAGATTGAACACATGAATATATAATAAGTGGAGAACTCATTTTAGGTTTCCATTGGGGTATTAGTGTGCCCTTGGCCCACATGCATCAAACTTGACAAGTCCCATGATTACCATAACCATGGCTCATGGACATCGCACTCATACACATGTTCATCCATTCTTTTATAAAATACCCTTTAGATTACATGTGTTAAAGTTAGTATACAATGCAAACCTTGATCTAGCATAAAGATAAGGAGCTAGAGATATTTTTTTCTATTTTCTTTACTAAATGTTAAACATGAATTTATTATTGTTTTATGAATCAATGAGCCTCTATTTTAGCCCCAATTCATCCAATGGGACTTCAAATTAGAGAAACACTCAAAGAAAAATGTGAAATTTGCATCTAGAAAAACAAACTAATAATTCCCATACTATGACTATGCAAAAAAGAAATAAACCACTTGATCTACTTTATATGGATCTCATTGGCCCTATGCTAATCACTTCAATTAGAGGGACAAACTACACTCTTATCATGGTAAATGACCAGTCTAGATTTACTTGAACATACATAACATCATGCATGATACCATGAACCTTTCAATTAAAGCCATTAGATTAGATAGAGGAGAAGAATTTATTAATAAAGATTCTAAAGATTTTTATTCAAAAAAAGAAATATTTCATCAAACTACATGTGGGTACAACCCATAGGCAAATGGAGTGGTGAAAGAAAAAATATAATTCTACAAGATGAGATTTCTTCTAAGAATTCTCAAGTACTAAAAAATTTATGGGAATGGTCATAACTATGATAACTTACATTACCAATATAATTATTAATAACATCAACAAAGATAAGTCACCCTATAAACTCTTATACAATAAGTTTCTAAACGTAAAGTACATGAAGACATTTGGATGTCAATGCTATGTTAAAACTTCACCATAATATTTGGAAAAATTAGATAGTAGAGAAAGATAATGCATATTTCTTGGTTATTAATGAACAATTAAGTTATCATATGCAACATCGTACCTATGATATCGTAGCTACAATAGCATAGCTACAATCTCAATGCTCTCATAAAATATTGTAGATGTGATGTATTTAGAATAGGTAAAGTTTGTAAATATTTCCCACCTACCATAATAAATGCATCTTTTGATCATTAACTTAGCAAAGCTCTTCTAGTTTATTTTTGTAGAAGTTAGAACAATTTTTGCGTGCCCATAGCATGAACTTGAATTAATTGATAAATTCTTATTTAAGTCATCTTATACCTAGACATGATTTATGATGCTAATAAGATTGAAATTGATTCACTTTCATTCTAATGCTTTCACTTATATTAATATTCACTTTAAATGTAATTCATTCTCTCATGCACTTAGCTTCATGTTTACTTTCTCTCGTACTTAGTTAATGATTTTCTTTTCATTACACATTAGAATATGGTAGAATGACCATGATCAGTTTTAGTATAACATATGCTCACTTTGTGAATGCTTGGTTAGCCTAGAAGTGCTACATTTGGTAATCCTAGTAGTAAATATATGCATTCATGATATGTGCAACAAGTGGGAATGGACATTCATCACCTTAAAATAGATTAAGCTTTTATTATCATACGTAGATTAATTAGATAACATTTTAATATTTTAGTAATATTTAAATCATGGTCCATTAATATCAATCATATGCCTCAATTACACTTAACAATACAAGTTAAGGGTCATAATGAGTGTAATTGGAAAAACAATGATATGTGATTAGATTTAATCATCTAAATACTCTACTTGTCTAGTCCATAGACCACTATTAGGGCACTCATGAACCCTTGTGATTTGTAGGATTGAGTGTAGGACTACATCATCACTCATCATCAACATCATTACTGGGAACTTGGTCTTAATAATCAAGATTAGTTAGATTATAAATGATTTTTATTAAAAGCTTTAATATCTATCTACACACACTGATTTCAAGATGTCTTCTTCACACAAAGTTTATTCCCCACTTACTAATAATTCTAGAAGAGGTAATGATAGAACCACAACAAATGATGATAATGTGCCTTATCAAGTCAAGGTCATCTATTAACATCCAAATCCATATTATTTGAAATTTATCTTTATTTTATGCTAAGATGGACAAATGAGATGGAGAGACCTAAAGGACAACATTATGTTACAACTTGAATGTGCAACCCCATCGATGCTAATATTAGTATTGATAAAAGTTGGATTGGAAGCCACTATAAATGAACATGATGTGGTTGATGAACTCTCTAGGTTTTATCAGCCCACAAAGACCTAACTTAGAAAAGACAGTTTCATGAAAGCACATCATGAGGCAACGAAGGGCAAATGAGATAACATCCCATTAACTTCATGATTCAAGAAGGAGGATACTAATTATCATTCAAGAAGATCGCATTATCAAAATCCTCTAGTTTTTAGTGTAGATAAAATGACTAACTTTTGGTTGTGTTCAACCTTAACTAGTAATCAAACATTTGTCTTCTAGCAGGTTACCTAGAGATAACCAAAGGGGTTATGATAGGAAAGCATGTTGAAATGGATCTCCAAGTTCTTTGTCTTTCTCATCATCTTCATCATCAAGATTTGGCAAAGATAAACATAGACTAGATATAAGAGACTAAGATGGATATCCTAGTCAAAATAACTAGAAATATCAAAATAGAAATGGAGATAAGGATGGTGACCATGATCATGATAGAGATAGAGACCATGGACACATACATGGAAGGAGGCACAACATACAACATAGAAAGGGATCATGGTGAACATGATGATTATGATGAACCCTTACTTGCTATCAAGAGCATAACTAATATTAATAATTTTGTTTATATCCCAACTAGGCATCAAAGGGATAGCTGCATCAAGTAGCTTGACATGAACAACATCCCCAAATTCAAGGAAATCTATGATGCAAAATTGCAACACCATTTTTAGGTCTTCCATGATCTTTATGCTTTGTAGAATATAGATAATAATTGGCAAAAGCTTAAGTTATTCCTAATGAAACTCATAAAAGAAGTAGAGAGCTGATACTAATCCTTAAAACCAAAATCTATTAGAAGATGGAGTATAATGCTAGAGTTATTCAACGATAAATATCAAACATACTCTAGAGTAAAATTTTGATAAAACAGATTTAAAGATGAAAATAGGACAACCATGAATGCCTTGATGAAGCCTTAGGCAAATAATATTCACTATTACATAAGTGATTAGGCCATGGCTTTTCTCAAAGGGCACAATTAAGACAATCATAGATGGGCTTAGCAACAAAATAAGAGAAACTCTTTAGGTCTATACTCAAGGTAGACTATCTAAGAGTTCATTGAATTTGAAGGTAGATAGATTAATTAATCAAAGAAGAAGAAGAGTTAAAGAAGAGAGTGTATGTACAAAAATATATAGAGATCCATTGTTGAAAAGAAGGAAATATATCTCTATAATCAAGAAAAAGAAGTACCATTAAAAATATCATATAGTAGAAAATTGTGTCCATTCAAACTTTGTTTCTATAATTATAGCTCTGATAAAGTTTTTAAGTTTTAGTAATGCTTGGATCATGAGGTCTAAGATAATAGAAATAATTTGATAAAATAAAAAAGCAAAATATAAGCGTACACCATGAGTAGGAAGATGACTAGAATGTTATACATAAATTATAAATAGAAGTAAATAAAGAAAGTGAAGATATAAACCATGTCTCTATAATGCTATACAACTTTATACATGCATAGAGAGAAAGACAAAATTTATTAGTCTTATAGGTTAAACAAAATAGTCATGTCAAAAGAATAAACAAACACAACCAATAGTTAATATTAGTTAGAAAACTAAACTATACTTAATGAACTGTAACAAATGAATACCATAATACATTAATACCGTAGATCGCATTGTACACTATGATAGTGTATATCAATAATTCACATGTGAAGCTTGCTAGAATATACCAAATCTTTAACACCAACTAACATGTTGAGCTTCCTAGAATACACCAAATCTTTAATACTACCCCTCAAGCATAACATGTGGATTAAACATTACTTTACTATCTATAACCAAATCCATGACATCAAAAAAATGTGAAATATAATTATCATATCATTACTTAACTCCACCATACCACATGAACCATAGATGTATAATCACAACCAACAATGTGGAGTGATTCTTTAAGTGAAATTCCAATAGAAACACATTTCAAAAAATGAGCACCATGTAACCTATTAAGTTACTGAACAATCTCTAGTTAGTACAGCCAATATTAAATTTCAATAGAATATGATAGTAAAAAAATTTTCTATTTTAAAAAATTGTTATAAATGATTTAGATCATTTTAAACGATTCCTAAAATGCAAGAATATTAAGTAGAAATCGTAGCAATAAACTCTTCCATCCTCCTTGCAAGTTTTGCTTTCGTATTGGACCTCATGGTGTCCCTTATTTGTTTAAGTGTAGCTAATTCTCATAATTGTATTTTAGCAAACCTTAGAGCATCCTTAATGTCTTCTTTAAACTTTGCAAAAGCTTTAACATATTTTTTCTTTTCTTGATAAGCATACATGGAGTTTTTATTCAACGTCTTATTTTATGTAAAAGTTGCATTAATAATAGCTTTGTTATTCCTCAGTGTTACATTGTAAGCTTCTACTCTAAAAAAGTATCCCATCATAATGTAATTCATGTACATGAAGTTATATAACAAATCATTACTTACCACAATAGAGTTTATTTTTAAAAGTTGGCTGAGGTCTTTATTCACCATGCCTATAATCACTACTAGAAAGTCATTTGCATTCAAATTTTTAAATTCTTTTCATGTGGCCTTATTATGCATCGTCTTTTCCATAAGACTCTTCTCTACTGACGTCTTGAAGAAAATTTTATTTATTTCCAAATGAATGATCTTACTCTTAAAACTATAATGCTACATCACTATATAGGCAGATTATCAATGCTTAGCTATGAAAGTTGCCCAACTGAGGGTCCAACTTGCTGATCTAGCTCTCCTCAACCCCAAACGCACCAAGGATAAAGCTTTTCAACAACTTCAAACCAAACTTCAAACGGTTGAGAACGAGCAAGAGTTGGCAATCTTTGACAAGTTCTTAACAAACGCTCATTCTTACCATCTAAACAAGGACTTGGCAAAGGTTCGCCAAGAGAGTGTTAGGTTGACCACAGAGGTTTATTGCCTATGCAATGTTTGTGATGAAAATAAACACATGAATAATTTTATCCATCAACAGCAAGAGGAGCTAGCTAGGGTAAACACTGATGTAAGAAGATTAGTGGTCAAAAATTGTAATCTATCCATGGAGGAAGTTCGAGCCCTATGAAAAAAATTAGCTATTGAAATCGCCGCTTGGAAAAATGAGACCCTTAAGTTTGAACAAGTAAAAAATCATTATAGAGACCAAGTGAGATTGTAAAAGGAAGTAAATGAAAAAGAAATTCAAGTTGCAAAGGCTAAAATGAACCAATCACAACAATAGCTAAAGGAAGGAGGTGAGGTGTGGTAACCCATCTTTGATGGATTGAATGCCTACAACCAAGCTAAGATCCGTCTCAAAGAGCTACAGATTGAAGAAATGACGGAATACATGGAGTTAGCGAATCTCCGTTATGCAAACCTGGCTATGCTAACAACTGAAAGGTCATGGTCAAACCTAAAAAAATAAGTGGCCACCTAATATTCTTTATACGAGGGCAAGTTCCAAGCACATAAAGAGACAAAGCAAAAGCTAGAAATAGCCAATGCAAAACTCGAAGTTCTTCACACCTGTTTTGAAGGACAACGTGCAGTTGCAGAGAACTTGGCCCAACAAATGAATGACTACCAGCAACTGCAAACATCAGTCCGAGCATTCGATATTGAACAAAAATAGTTCATTGCTTAGTTTGTCAATTTGAAGGACCTTTTCCTGCACTTCGATGTCCTTGGAATGTTCCCATTCCAACACACATTGGCGAAGCTTCCTGGATGATAAACGATCCCCGAAGCATAGAGGAGAAGATGAAGGCATTTCTGGAGGCTTTTCGATTACCTTCAAAAGTTGCAGTAGCTGCAGGACAACTATCATCAACGCCTCAACCAACATGTGCACCAAAAGCTGGCGAAGGCCTGTCCGAACCACCGCCACCAAGAATTGTGTGACCTTCTCCAGCAACTTCAACATTTCGATAGGGTTGAGAACCTATGGCTGTCAAAGTGTTCAATTTCATTGTCTATGAACACCACAATTTTGTAATTTGTTTTGCCATACACTTGGGCACTTAATATGTTAATAGTGTCAATGTGTATGTAAATTTGTTTTGTTGTGTGTACCGTCAATAACTTCATACCTTCCAAATTATAATAAACTTGACGACGTGTTTTCACTCAATCGTGGGGGTATGATGAAGTGTTCAATTGATACATCGACTGGGCCGTGCCAACAGTGCCTCGTTAACATGGCCACAGTGATGTGACCCCGTCGACGCATTCGTTCATGCGTTAACATGACCTCATTAATGCAAAGTCTATCTTCCGCTATAAATATGCATGCACTTGCAGCATTTATCGCATATTTTTAGTAGTTGCAACAAAGCTCTTGCAGTTTGTTTTCATGTAAGTTAGAATATTTCCCAAGTGCCTGCAACAGGTCTGAGAAAGGTGTACAGCTCTTTATTTGAGCGCTAGTGTACCTAAGCCACTAACATGAGTGGAAATAAAGATGAGCATTTTGAACATTCCTTGTAGCAATTGGATTTAATTACCTAAGCATTAAAATAATTTAATATTTCAATTTTTTAAGCATTCAAAGTCCTTTATTATTATTGCTTTATGGCTACAACCTTTTCAATAGTTTACAAGAACCATAGGCATGACCATCTTGAACATATATCAGACACTTGGCAACCCAATGACGCTTAACATCTGGTAACTCAGCAATGGTTAGGATATGCTCAAGATGTGCATAGAAGATGGGATCTGTTGCTTATGCCAGAAAGAGTTAAGCAATAGAGTAGAACAATTACAAATTACACAACTTTCCATTTCCTATATTAAAAGAATTATACCTTAAAAGATAAAAATAAAACTGATAAAAATCATTTGCCTCAATCTCACTTAACCATCGCTTTAGAATATCATAGGTGAGATTGGGAAGACAACAACCATTCTAACTAAGGTTTTGCTGGCTAGTAGTCGGTGTACGTAAGTGCTTGCAGTCTGTAGAATTCGACCGAGTCGCGTGTGAACGCCTGTGATTTGTATGGTTGGGCACCAATGATGAGTAGTGAGGTACTCCTATGCCCAACCATACGAATCACAGGTGTTCATGTGCAACTCGGTCAAATTCAGCAAAATGCAAGAACTTATGTACACCGACTTCTAGCCAGCAAAACCTTAGTTAGAACAGTCATTGTCTTCCCAATCTCACCTATGATATTCTAAAGCAATGGTTGAGTGAGATTGAGGCAAATGATTTTTATCAATTTTCTTTTTATCTTTTAAGGTCTAATTATTTTAATGTAGGAATGGAAAGTTGTGTAATTTTTAATTATTCTACTCTATCAATTAACTCTCCCTAGCATAAGCAACCGATCTCATCTTCCGTGCACATCTTGAGCATATCCTAACCACTGTTGGGTTACCAAACGTTAAGCATCACTGGGTTACCAAGTGTCTGATATATGTTCGAGATGGTCATGCCTATGGTTCTTGTAAACTATGAAAAGGGTTGTAACCATAAAGCGATAATAATAAAGGACTTTGGAATGCTTAAAACGTTGAAATATTAAAGTATTTTAATGGTTAAGTAATTAAATCCAACTGCCGCAAGGAATGTTCAAAAAGCTTGTCTTTATCGCCGCTCACACCAACAAGCTCAAGTACACTAGTGCTTGAATAAAGAACTGTACACCTTTCTCACACCTACTATAGCCACTTGGGAAATATTCTAACTTACATGAAAACAAACTAAAGAGCTTCGCTACAACTACTAAAAAGATGTCATAAATGTTGCGGGTGCACGCATATTTATAACAGAAGACAGACTTTGCGTTAATGAGGTCACGTTAACGCACGAACAGATGCATCGATGGGGTCACGTCACCGTGGCTGCGTCAACAAGGCACCATTGGCATGGCCCAATCGACACATCAACTAAACACTTCATCAAGGGTAAACCATTTTACATCTACCTTATCATCTTTGAGACATCCATTGCCTCTCTTCTCTATCAAAAGCATGATGATGGAGTAGAGATTTCAGTATACTACCTTAGCCATGCATTAGTTGCTAATTAGACTTGATACACTAGGCTAATGAAGTATTATCTAGCACTAGTATTCTCGTTAAAGAAGTGGAGACACTACCTCTTCGAGGGCCAAGTCAACATCATTTGCAAAGATAATGTACTTAAAGCCATAATAACCAACATCTATGAGAGTATTCATATAGCCCGATGTAAAGCCATAACCACCAATTTTGACCTTCATTACATCTCTCAATCCTCAAGAAAGGTCAAGCTATAGTCGTACAACTCACAGTATCACCTATTGATGATCAAGCATCCATAGATCCTAAGTTCCCTGATGAGCACATGAACACCATTAGCCTAGTGTCCAAGGGTTATGAGGTGGTCATGCACTTTGAAGAAGCTTCAACTATCCATTTGGCCAATGCCGCTACCATCATAACATTCCCATCTAGTGAAATCCAACCCTTAACCTATTGTTTTGAATTTTCATGTACCAACAACATAGCAGAGTATGAGGGTTTGATCAAAGGAATGATGGTAGCTCATGATCTAGGAATTAAGTGATTAATGATTAAAGGTGATTCACAACTTGTGGTTGGCCAAGTGATTGAGGTCTATGCATGTAAAGCCAAACATTTACAACCTTATTGTGACCTAGGAAAGCAATTGTTATACCAATTTACAAATGTTGATATCCAACACATACCCTAAAATGAGAACACTATAGTCAATGCAATTACAACTTTAGCTCTCAATGTGACACCAAATTTGTTTAGTAAGTTGCCCACCTTAACTATGGATTGTCCTATCCCCATCACATAGAATGCTAAAGATACCTTTGTGGTCATGGTTCATACTACTCTTGCCAAGGAGTGGTATGATGATATCAAATTTTACCTTATGTATGATGAATTCTCACAAGTTCTAACTACTACTTAAAAGGATGTTGTATGCAAATGCTCGAAACAATATGTCATAGTAGGAAATAACACATTATGTTAACAATCCTACAATGGCATATTGCTAAATTGCTTGGGGAAAACTAAAGCCAAAATAGTCCTAGAAGAGGTTCACGAGGGTGGTTGTGGAGGATATATAAGACCTAGAGCTATGGTCACTATGATTAGATGGTTAGGCTATTACTAGCCCTATATGAAAAGTAACCACCTGCAAGAGGTTAAGTGTTGTGACATGTGCCAACAGCATAGCAACATTATACACGTACCATTGACTGAGTTACATGCTACTCAGATAACTTGGCCATTTCAATGATGGGAGGCTAGATATCATTGGACCTATAACACCTAAGTCTTCTACAGGTCATAGCTTCATCATCGCTGCCACCAAATACTTTACTAAGGGGGTTGAAGCTATTCTCCTAAGGAAGACTACATCCAAACAAGTCTGTAAATTCATCTTTGATAACATTGTAGCTTTTTTTGGCATACCCATGATCATAATTATAGACAATGGACCACAATTTAGTGGCCAAGAAAAAAAGGATTTCTTTCATGACTTAAGCATTAAGCATTCCTTCTCATCACCTTATTACCCTTAAGCCAATGAATAAGCAGAAGCAAGCAATAATGCCATCATCAACTTACTCAAGAAGATGCTCAATAATAGCAAGCGCAAATGGCATGAGTAGCTTGTCCATGCATTTTGGGCCTAAAGTACAACCTATCATACAATAACTAGTGTAACGCCTTATAGCTTGGTTTATGGTTTTGAAGATATTTTACCTCTTGAATTACATGTACTGTCACTTCGGGTGGCCTTGACTGACTTCATCAATGATGAACAAAGTAAGGAGTTGCAGATAATGGACTTGGACTTAGTGGAGGAGCAACATATGCAAGCACTTATCCACATCGAATAATATCAAGAGAGGTAGAAACAATAGCACCACCATAACTTGACCAAGCGTAAGATCAAGGAAGGTGACCTGGTTCTCAAAGCCATCCAAAAGCATGTAGATAAATTCTCAACTAACTAGGAAGGGTCCTTCCTTATCACCAGAGCCTACAGTAATGAAGCATTCAAGATTGCAGATATGGATGGGAATGAGCTGGCCAATCTGGCTAACCATTCCTATCTAAAACCTTATTACATGTGACCTACACATGGCTTGTAGTAGCCATGACATCAACAACCATTAATAAGTGAGCCTACTTGACCATGGCCTATCAATGCCTTAAACTATTAATATAGCCTACCAAGGCCTTAAATCGGTAATGTGGCTTGTTGAGGCCTTAAAATAGTAATGCAGTCTACTGAGGCCTTAAGCCAGTAACATGGCCTACCAAGGCCTAAAATTGGTGAAGCCACAAGCTATCAAGACCTTAAACTAGCACCACGGTTTGCTATGACCTCAAACTAGCACCACAACCTGCCAAGGCCTTAAATCAGTACCATGGCCCACTGCAACCTTAAAATGGCAACATTAGTGACCTAGGTAGCTTGGTTTTATCATTTTATATGTCCTATATGCATTGTAATGTTATAACATGCTCTTCTTTCTTAGTTTACTTATCCTCTTGAAGTTGTGTTCGCAAGATAAAGCTTGGAGCCATCACAAACATGCAACTCATTACAGCAATAAGTTACCACATGACGTCAATGTGCAAGATTTGGTAAGTTTTTCCTACTCTGTCAAGAATGCTTGTACCATTACCTCCATCTAGCATCACTCCTTGAGCCTAGCCCCATAACCTCATTATGACCTCCAGACCTTAGAGAACAATGTTAACTTATGTTTGCCACTCATGCACATAGCCATGTGATATCTCTTTATCATGCTCCATCCTCAAGTTCGCTCGAATGTAACATAGTTCATTCAATGGAAAAACCATTAAGTCCATCAAGCATAACACATCTCATTTCGATGGGAAAACGAAGTCCGTTGAATGTAATGCAACTCATTCAATGGAAAAACCATATCATATCGGCCTTGGCAATAAAACCCAATGAAGGTTTCACCCCAAAAATACAAAAAAAAAAGAAGGGAAAGACAAATTACTAAGAGGCCAAATGGCTAATGAAGCCTCAAAGCCTAATGGCCAAAGTAACCTTAGGGTAAAGTGACTAGGTCCTCAAATGCACTTGCCGAGTGACCAACACTTCAAAACATGTCAATGTCATACTATAGCCATGATGTCAACACTTGGAATGCATTGTTAACCTCCATGACCATCTTTCTAATGACCTTACTACCATCATCTCATCATGGCCTTATCCCATCATCACAAGCACTCTTCAACATGGTTGAACATGACTAGACCAAGCATGGAGAGGGAACATCAGTGGTGAACTTGTAGTGGTGTTTTGTATTCTTGTTGATGCCTCTCAAGTTAATCCTCCAGACACCAACAAAGAAGGACCATTGAAGCACCACAAAAATTTGCATGTTGTAACCATTTTTTCACTATGTAGCCTTCACCCCATGAAACCTAAGGCAAAACTTTGTTGTAAATGTGAAGATTATAATCCACAATGGGTAATCTGACATATTTCATACTTTTGGGGCTGAAAATACCTCCTAAGTGGTCAAAGCTTCATTCCTTGAGTGAAGTTACCTAGTGTCTATATTTGGGCATGGGGAAGTCAAAAATACCTTTTAGGATGTCAAGAACGGTAATTTGATGGGTTTTATGGGGGGTATACACTTTTCTACTCTGGAAACACCTATAAGAGGGGTAAGCCTCACCTACCCCCAATGTGGATACTGCATGCACAGCATAGAAACTTTACCCCTCAACATGGAAGTTTCACCCTAACATGGAGGCTTCACCCCCAGTGTGGAAGCGACATGCCCCTAGCATAGAAGCTGTAATGACCAAAATTTCGACACTCCAATGACTTCAACATTAACCATGCACCTCAACATAAAAGATTAATGTCCCATTGTAGAGGATCTACCTCCAACATAAAAGATGTGACCTCATTACTATTTATAGTAAATAGAATGGCCATGGGGGTTTAGCACTTACTATACATAGTAAACCCCCAAATTTGGGCACCCATCTCACCTATACATGGTAGAAATTTGTAGCAATTTGCAACCAATCTATCACCCAATTTGCAACCCAAATCATGGCCAAAATCCCAACACCATTTCAAGGTTCCACACTTTGGCATTTTTGAGCATATAGCAATTTTGGTCTTCAGGAGCTCTTGCAACACTTGCAGAATGTATCTTCTTTGAGCTCTTAGCATGGAACCCTTGTAACCTTGTAACCCTCCTTGTTATCCCATGAGACTTGTGGGCTTTTGGTTCCTACACTGCATTTCTGGGATTCCAAAACTTCCAACATGGAGCATTTTTGCAACTAAATCTTCCACTTTTCTCACCTCCTAGTAGTAACCCAATTTGTAGATCCAAGGTAGCAACAAAGAAGATTCAAAAACATTAGGAGTGGTTGAGCACCTAGATCGTGAAGTAGATCTTATCAACTTCAATGAGCTTTGAACTCCTACCTTAGTGAACCCCCTTTTTGCTCCTTCACAGGCAACTCTTGTACACATTCCTAAACTTTTTCTTTATTTGTTAAAATAAAGCTTTAAAATTTTAGTTTATGTGCAATCTGTTTTGCTTTTGGCTTCCAAATCTGCATTCTTGTTATTTACATCATTCATTTTACATTTTTCAAGTCCCTAGGTGATCTATTGAACTATCCAGGGCATCCTAAATTCCATTTTTTGCAAGCCCTAAAGATTCGAGGTTGAGACTACTGCACTAGATCTTTTGATTTTCCAACAATCAATTTTTCCAATTACAATAATCCAACCATTCTCAACCAAGCCATCACAAGAGATGAAGCTTTCCTACAACTTCAAAATAAACTTAAGGAGGTTGTGAGTGCCAATGAGATGGTGGTTTTTGACACGTCGTTATCAAAGGCTCTTGCCTTCAACACTAATAGGGACTTGGTGCAAGTTCATAAGGAAAACTTAATCCTTACTGAGGACATCCATCACTTGCATAATGTCGAGAAGTAAGAAGACTAAATAGTCGAATTTGTGAGACAACAATAGGAGCAACTCACCAAGGTGAATATGGATCTGAGAAGGTTGGTAGTTAAGAACAAAAATTTATCTATGGAGGAAGTCCAAGTGCTTTGCCAAAAAATGGCCATCGAGGTAGTCACCTGGAAAAATGAGGCCTTGAAATTTGAAAGAGTTAAAAATCATTACAGGGACAAAGAAATCCAATTCACCAAGGTGAAGATGACTTAGCCCTCCGGAAACTCCAACAAAGAGGTGATGTATGGTAGCCAATCTTTAATGACCTAAATGTCTACAACAAAGCAAATATCCACCTTAAGGAGTTATAAATAGAGAAAATGACAAAATATATGGAGCTCACCGACCTCTGATGTGCAAACTTGGTGATGCTAACAATAAGGAGACCAAGGTCTGAATTGGAAAAGCAAGTGGCCAAGTCATACCTCCTCTATGAGGCCGAGTTCAAGCATTACAAAGAGACAAAGCAAAATTTGGAGATAACTAACATCAAACTTGAAGTTCTTGGGAGTCATTTCATAGATCAATGAGCAATTGTTAAGAACCTATCCAAAAGAATGAACGACTACCACAAACTGCAGAACCTAGTAAAGACACTTAATATCAAATGAAAATAATTCACAGCATGGTTTGTCAACATTGATGAGTTATTCCCTACAATGCCCTATCTGTGGGACGTCCTTGTATCAGGCCATATTGGTGAAGCTACATGGATTGTGTACGATCCACGAAGGAGGAGAAGATGAAAGCATTGCTATATGCTTTTTGTCTTCAACTAGAAGTAGTAACCATAGTAGAATAGCCTTAGCTACCACCACCACGAGTTCCAGAGCTTGTTGAAGGTCCTTCAACATCCCAGGAGCCTTCACCTCCTAGCATTGTTTGATCTCCACTTTGCGTTCAATAGCTAAAGGGTTCATGCCATCCATTTTTGTAAGGGTGTCCAATTTTATTGTCCATGATACCTATTCTTGTAAGTTTTTTAATTCTGTACAATTCAGCACTCAAAGTCAGTCAGACGATAATCCCATACCTTTCCAATTTTATAAGAAGCTTGATCCTACTTTTGTTCACTCAAGGATAATTTTTCACTCAATTGTGGAGGTATGATGAATCATTTAATTGGCTACATCAATGGGCATGTGTCAATGCAACTTTGTCAATGTAGCCCTGTCAATGCATAGTTTGATGCATCAACATAGATGCATTGACGTAGTGTCTATTCTTGGCTATATAAATGCACATACCCACCACATTTATGGCACATTAAGTAAGTAGCCTAGTCGAAGTCTTGTAGTTTTCCTAGCCCAGAGTTAGAATATTTTCTAAGTGCCTATAATAGGACTTCAAGCATTGTATAGATCCTTATTCAAGCATCAATGTACCTAAACACTTTGATGTGATGACAATAAAGATGAGATTCTTGGAACTCCTTATAGCACTTGAGAATAGATTAATGTTTTTTTTTACATCCATGTTTTAGTTAATTAAAAAACTTAATAACTACACATAAGTATCACAACTTCGAACATATCGCTTAACACTTGGTAATCCCGATTGTGGTTATTTGGTATGCCCAGTAATAAACACTTGATAACCTGGTAGTGTTAGAGTGAGTTTAGGATGCGAACAGAAAGTGGGCTCGGATGCTTATTTTAGGCTAGTTAGATTAAGGCATTAGATAGTTAAATAATCAATTTTCAATTAATTATCTTTGTTTCACATTTAGATTAAATAGAATAAAATATAAAATATAAATAAAACCCATATGCCTTGGCCTACACTTAACCATACAACTAAGCTTACACAAGTGAAGCTAAGAAGACAGCAATCGTAACTCCCACAACACTATCTTTTCCCATCGGTACACTTAGAAGCTAAGTCCACAAAATTTGATCAGATCGCTGGTGAATGCTTATGATTTGTATGGTTAAGTGGAGGGACTACTTGCTACTCATTACCAATCTCCAGTAAGACTAACCAAAAGTGAAGACACATTGTAGAAGAACCCAAGTATTTACAATAATGTCTTGGATCATTCTAACTTAGAATATGACAATAACACGGGTAGAAAATATGAAGACATTGAAAAATATACAAAACAAAAGTTAAGGTTAAGCATCATAGTAGAAGAAAATAAGGGAAGGTTAAAATAAGAATATTTCATAAACAAAGAATTGGTTATGATCTACCCTATGATCATAGAGTAATGTTCAGTTTTATTTATGAAATAGTAAATCCATTTAAGAACATTTATCTAAATGATATGATGGATCAATTATTTGCTTTATTCGTTTTAATGATGGCAACTATGAAATCTGCTATAAGGTTGGCCATTTTGGTTATTACTTTTTGAATTTGAGGGACCACTATAGTAGAATCTATAAATTACATCAAGAGTTAAGATGTGCAATAGCAAACAACCTTTATTCTTCCCAACCAACATAAACAATATTGCCTCCTACAAAATAAGTGCACATTCCAGCCAATGTTCACAACCAAACCACATAATCTATTTAACTTCTACATTACATTATCCTTGTTTTCTAGGCAGTGACATCATTATTGGAAATTAAGGCCTTTTTTTTATAAGGATGTGGGCATCGTGTTCTAACTAAATTAGTTAATCCTTCTAAATTACCTACTAAATGGAAAGATTTCTATATTTGGCTTCATAATCCAAGTGGACCTTGAGCAACTCCCTTTTACTTTTTTTATTGCTCAATTTATCATGAAGTTCCCCTTTATCTTAAAGAAAACATAAAAAGTAAATCAAAAAAACATATGTAACTAAAAGAATTTTTATAGATGATAAACACCTACAAGTTACACAAAGTTCAAAATTCTTTAATTTAAAGTTATTTAAGAGACATAAAATGAAAGTCTAATATGGTAGTTGAGCCAAGTTTGAGCTAAGTTCAAAGTGTTGAATGAATGGAAGAAAATTCATTTTACTAGATAAGTAAAATCATATGAAACATCTTTGAAAAGTTCCACATAGGAATACCTATGAAATGTAAGACTAGAAAATCAAATGATATGAGATATTGTAAAAGGGATGAGAATCATATATAAGACCCAAATTTTAAAGGCCAAATGACTTTTTGATTTAGTAGCATGATCCTTCATAAAATAATGATGAATTAAAGAAGTAATCATTAGGGGATGGGTCAATCTGGTACCAATATCTAAAAAATTTTAACATTTTCTACTCAAAATTATATATTAAATAAGATTATGAGGAAGATGAGTAAAGTTGGTCTAGAATAAGCAACAAATAGTACCAATCTACATCAATTTCCTATTTAGTCTAGCATATGTTGGAAAAGGAGTTGTAGTTGTTGAATGTTGTGAAGGCTAGAAAATTTTGTACATTTAGTAAGAATATTTGCAAAAATAAAGAACAAGGATAGAGTAGGTTCATTTAAGAAATAAAAGAGGAATACTACTACATGAGATAAGGAATTAATGTAATCATTCCATAAAAGGAAGGCACCATAACCATGAAATTGAAATGAGAACTTGATGAGCATCAAAGTGTCACATTGATGAGCCCCTATTGACACAGCCTTGTCAACAAGGCGTGGTTTTGCCCCATCGATAGGGCTACATCAACATAGCATTTACTACATTGATGGAGCCCTATTGATGCAACCCTAGAGCAAAAACTATAAATACAAGCTCCCAGTTGTGTTCATGCACATCAAATTCATAGTAGTAGCAGAGCTCTTGTAGTTTGTCTATTTGAAAGTTAGAATATTTTTTCTGAGTGCCCACAATAGCAGTCATTGAGTGTACAAATCTTTATTTGAGCACTCTTGTACTTGAACCACACTAGTGTGTGTGGCAATAAAGACAAGTTTCTTGATAAACCTTGCAACATTCTGGATAGTTTAAATGTTTTATTTATGCATTCATTGTTTTCATTAAATATTCAATCAATTAAGCTAAATTAGACTTTAATTAATTAAGCTAAAGAGATTAAGTACATAAGTACGACCGCTTCGAGCATAAACACATATTTGCTTGGTAATCCTAGCAATGCTATTGCTTGATGCGCTCAGTAGCGTAGTGCTTGGTAACCCAGCACTAGATACATGCGTTTAGGACATGTTTGAAAAGTAAGATCAAATGCTTATGTTAGGATTAGCTAGAGACCAATTAGTTAGTTGGATCAAATTATTCATTAAATTACTTTATCTATCTCTTCAAGCACTAAAGAACATAAAACATAAAATGACAAAAATCATATGCCTCAATTACACTTAACCATACCTTTGTACTTCACAAGTGTAATTGGGAAGACAACGAATGACCTTAGGGCAAGATTCACTTCCTAGAAGACTAGTGCACCAAAAACTAGAGAGTCCATGGAATTTGACGAAATCGTGCTTGAACACTTCATGATTCGTATGGTTGAGCGTAGGGGTACCTTCAACTACTCATCAGAAGTGAGTTTGGTCATTCCTAATCTTCATTGAAGGATATGAAATTTGAAAAAAGAACCTAATAAAAAAGTAATAATTTTACATCACATTATGTACAAGAACAGGGGTCATAACCCTATAAGAATGAAGTTGTGTGGGGAATATTCCATCCTATATGATGGGCTTAGTAAAGAGCTATGACAATTTATAAAGATGTTACTATAGTTTAAAAAGGATAAATATCTATGATTCAACAAAAAAACTTAATATAGGTATGATAATAAGAAACTAAGAAAAGTTCAAAAAAAAACTAAACTATGCAAAACCATAAAAAGTAGATGAAGTGATGACAATAGGAAGTTGATGAGTGACGAGATACCCCTACACTCAACCATATGAATACGAGCATTCACGCACAATCTGGTCAAACTCCACAGACAAGCTAGTTGCAGTATCTAGATAGTTACACGTTGATCGCAATCCACTGCCTTCCCACCTGGACTAGTATTTGCTTTGTCACGTATGGTTTAGTCCAGAGTGAGGTGTATGATGTGGGCCTAAACTAGTGCTACTCCTAGAGACAATGGAAAAAAAACTTTGTTTTAAGCTAAGAGGGAGTGGGAAGCAAAATCTAAGTTAGCCTAAGTGTGATGAGCATCCGTCCTTAATCATCCGTACACATCTTGGACCTCATGTACTACTGTTGGGATTACCAACCGCNTACACATCTTGGACCTCATGTACTACTGTTGGGATTACCAAGCGCTTGTTACTTAAGCACTCCTAGTTACGCTACTGGGATACCAAGTAGTCACACTTAAATGCTTGTGATTAAGTTGTACTCATTCTGCGTTTAATAACAGGGATAGTAAATGAGGGTAAAGAAATATTAATTAAGAAAACAATGAATAACAATAACAATTAAGCAATTAAAACTAAGTGAATGCTACAATGATGAAGTAATCTTGATCTTTATTACTAGTCATGCACGTGTCCAAGTACGTCACACTCGAATAAAGGTTCTGTAAAATTACAATCATCACACTGTAGGTATGCACTAGGGAAAGAATTGAAATGAACTAAAAATGAATAAAAAGACTCTACTTCTATACTTACTTACTCCCCCTTCCTGTGCACCTAAATGTGGTATTTATAGGCTTACATAGGAACCACGATATCATGTATCTGATATCGTTATCCAGGCTGCAATATCGCATACCTGATATCGAGGGTCTGATATCAAGGGTTTGATATCAAGGATTTGATATCAAGGGTCCGATATCAGCACCTAACAAACCATAATTCATCATACCCCCACGACTGAATAACAACTCGTCCTTGAGTCAAAGAAAGTAAGGAACAAGTTCATTCAATTACAAACAAGGGATAGGTATGAGATTATTGAATGACCATGGACTGTTTCATGTCGCAGTGTGGGATTAAATAAAATTTGGACACAGACACAAAATAAAAAACTTATGGAACTCATGGGGTTCTGATGGTGGTGGCTCCTCTATGGGTGCCTTTCCTTTGTCCTACGCTCCAGGCTTCTGAGATTGATACCGTTGAAGAAGCCCCTGATGTTTCTTCTCTTCTATCCAAGGATTATGAGCCATCCATGCTGATGTTCCTTAATCAAAAGATACCGATTAGTGACATTGCATTATTTCATCCAAGGATGAACATCCATAAGAGCATCATGATAGCAAGGCGTACGATCACTTGGCATTTTATCCAAGGGAGGAGTGATTTGAAATTTCTCTATGGAATACTTTTTTTTAGCCGCTTTGGCACTTTGTTCTTTCCAATAGTGAACCGAAGAAGCCACCAAAATTTAGGCATGGGTGCATGTCTTTCCAGTGGGACCCCCAAAACAGCATTGATTTTCTTTATTGAGTGCTTTTATTACTCTTACTCCCATTTTTCATTAGATCTACAAGGATCTTAGTACAACTAGGTGCATGATAGCATCTATAGAAGTCACCAAAGAGAATCCACAGGTCCCCTTGATGTCACACCCTGGCCATTCCTTCTTAGTCCATCATTTTTTGCTCTGGGCATAATGAGCACAAAATTACTTTTAAGTTTTAATGATGACAAGAATATCATCATACCTAGAGTAGAACCTCTTGTTAATAGAATGATTAAGTGGATGTGATGGCTTGCTGTCCAAGTAATTAGTCACTTGAGACTTAATAGCATAGAACAACACCTCAACCAATGAGTCACATGAGTGTTTTATTTACCGATGAGATTACCCTCAAAAAGATAAAACAACAAAATAATAAATAAAAAGGTAAAACAACAAATTGAAAGATGAAAAACTGGAAAACAAAAAATTGTAAAATTAAAGAAAAGGAAAAATATTTATTAATTTTGCTTGTTAGAATGGAGGATATCCCCCATAACTAAACTTTTGATCATGGCGAGAATTAATAAATGGAAAGTGTGGATTCATGCATGTTGGAAATGTTGGGGATTGATCATATCCAAACCACTAGGTGTCTTTTGAGGTGGTGGTAGGAATATACCCAAATTAGGATTCACAAACTTGATTATAGTAAACATAGTGGGGTAGATTATAAGATGTGGTCATGTGATGAGGAGCTAACCCACTATGGCACCTGTGACCATAAGATGGTATGCAAGAATCAATATGTCTTCCTATGTGGTTATATTCATTGGGCTGCATGGTTGTAGGAGCATTGATTGGTGGCCCGGATAAAGTAACAGGAGGCACTAAGTTCGAGAATAAAGATGCATCATAATGTTTATCTTTTGTTGAGTTGGAGGATACATTTGTTTCAGAATCGTGTTGTTTCTTTCTATGGCCATGCCTGAAGAAAGAACGCTTTTTAGTACCTCCACTACTATTAACAGTAGCAGCATAAGTAACGTTTGTGGGTTGGTGTTGTGGTGCAAAACCTTTTGATACAATTGGTGACGATGTAGAAGGAGGTGAAGGATGGGAATATTTAGGTTGAGGAAAAGTGTAAGGCACATAAGGTGGTGATCTTGTTGGAAAGGACATGGGTGGATAGTACTTGATAGAATGATAGCGATGAGGTGAAGTAGAGGATGTTGATCCGGTTGGAGAGACAAGGTGTTGCACATAATAAGTGTTTGGCATTGGGACATACAAAGGGTATGGTTTGGTTGGCGGTGGCTTCCCCCACAACTGGGGTTTTTGCCACTGCGGTTGAACCCGATATTTCTGTATGAAATCTGGATGTAGCATTCCTTCCTAATGCTTATGTAAATGTGACAAGACTGGGCATTGGCCTTTGGGGTGATCATGCAGACAAACATTACATTGATACGTATGATTGGTAGTTGAGCTCCTATTCTTATTGTCTTCAACCCTTCGTTCTGATTGTTGCGTGGTGTCTTGTCCTGTTTCTTGATTTGGCATAATTCTACCTCTACTAATGTTAGCATATTCTCCATATTTTTTATGTACCCATTTTTTCATCTTATTAATCTTTGCCTCGATTTCATCTAATGATTGTAGGATTGGCAAAGATGATTCCACCTCCTTGAAGTGAGTTGATTTCTCCTCTTCATGATCATGGACCCTTGCTAAGTTGAGATTTTGGTCCTGTTGAGAACTTTCATCCTTCTCCCATTTAGCTATTTCTCCTTCTTCTTTTTCTACCCGTTGAATATGATCTTGGAGTTGGTGGGTCCGTAGCTCATATAGTTGACCTGGGGCATACATCCCTAGAGTCTCCCTTGTTTCATTACGAAGTCCATCCATGATGTGCTACATTAGCCTCTCCTTGGAGAACCCATGGCCTGGGCATTTGTTTAACAAAGAATAGTATCTTTCTAAGGCGATGTCCAAGGTTTCATGTTGCCCTTGTTTCCATTCTTGGATTTTTCTCCTCAAGGCTGACACTCTGGCATAGGTTTGATATCGTTTAGTAAAGAGTTCTACCATTGTTGGCCATCTACAAGTTGATTTTGGTTTTAAGGATCTATACCATACGTTTGCTTAGCCATGAGTGTCATAGGAAAGAGCTTAAGTTTTTTCCACCCATTATCAATATTTTTCCATGCACAGGCGTCATAGAAGGCTTGTAAATGTTGTTATAGATCTAAATCATAGCCTCCTGAAAACTTGGAAAAGTTGTTTAAATCAAGCCTGGGTAGATAGCTTTCTTTGAAATGCCTACAAGATATTTGAATAGCCTCTTGTATATGCATTAGGCTCTTAGTGGCCAGTAGGGGTTCATCATCACTAGGTAGGTTATGAATTTTTGAGTTGGAATGATGTTGTCCTTGTTCATGTTGGTGTTCTCGATTTTTCCTATGAGCTTGATTTTTAGCTCTACGTAAATCCCTTGAAAAATGGTCATCCATGTCACGACCTAACGTTGAAGGGGTAGAGGAAGAGAAAGAACTGGAAAACTCGTCATGACTTTTGTAAGTCTTCCAATCATCCCCGGATAAATTCTTGTTAACTATTGAGAAGGTCCCAGGCCTTACAAGCCCCCTCGTTCTATGAGATGTCCCATCCTCACTAGAGGTGTTAGAGTTGGATGACAAGAGTCCTTGAGTACCATTGGGGTGTTGGGGGGGGGAGGGGATCCCTGCATAAGGTTGAGTACTCCAAACTTTGTCTTCATCATCATATAATTCGTTGGTTCTCCAATGAATTGCCTCACTAATTGTGGCATTAACATGGTCTTGTAAGAGAGACATAGTTGTGAATTTGTGTGTGACTTAATTGAAATTAATTTCTTTTCTAAGAGATATATCGTGAATAATTTGTTATAGTGATCTTATATGATATAACTAATCTAAATAATTAGCACCGTCCCAGACAATGACACCAATGATGAGTGGCAAGGTATCCCTACACTCAACCATACGAATACGAGCATTCATGCACGATCTGGTCGAACTCCACAGACAGGCTAGTTGTGGTATCTAGATAGTTACACGTTGATCGCAGTTCACTATCTTCTGTCACATATGGTTTAGTCCAGAGTGGGGTGTATGATGTGGGCCTAAACTAGTGCTACTCCTAGAGGCAATGGAAAATAACTTTGTTTTAAGCTAAGAGGGAGTGGGAAGCAAAATCTAAGTTAGCCTAAGTGCGATGAGCATTCATCCTTAATCATCCGTACACATCTTGGACCTTGTGTACTACTGCTAGGATTACCAAGCGCATGTTACTTAAGCACTCCTAAATACGCTACTGGGATACCAAGTAGTCAC
>MNCI01000611.1:3796-41713 GCA_015680685.1 Gnetum montanum | reverse complement strand
TGTGTCCAAATTTTATTTAATCCCACACTGCGGCATGAAACAGTCCATGGTCATTCAATAATCTCATACCTATCCCTTGTTTGTAATTGAATGAACTTGTTCCTTACTTTCTTTGACTCAAGGACGAGTTGTTATTCAGTCGTGGGGGTATGATGAATCATGGTTTGTTAGGTGCTGATATCGGACCCTTGATATCAAATCCTTGATATCAAACCCTTGANATCAGCACCTAACAAACCATGATTCATCATACCCCCACGACTGAATAACAACTCGTCCTTGAGTCAAAGAAAGTAAGGAACAAGTTCATTCAATTACAAACAAGGGATAGGTATGAGATTATTGAATGACCATGGACTGTTTCATGCCGCAGTGTGGGATTAAATAAAATTTGGACACAAACACAAAATACAAAACTTAAAGAACTCATGGGGTTCTGATGGTGGTGGCTCCTCTATGGGTGCCTTTCCTTTGTCCTGCGCTCTAGGCTTCTGAGATTGATACCGTTGAAGAAGCGCCTGATGTTTCTCCTCTTCTATCCAAGGATTATGAGCCATCCATGCTGATGTTCCAAAATCAAAAGATACCAATCAGTGACATTGCATTATTTCATCCAAGGATGAACAGCCATAAGAGCATCATATAGCAAGGCATACGATCACTTGGCATTTTATCCAAGGGAGGAGTGATTTGAAATTTCTCTATGGAACACTTTTTTTTAGCCACTTTGGCACTTTGTTCTTTCCAATAGTGAACCGAAGAAGCCACCAAACTTCAAGCATGGGTGCATGTCTTTCCAGTGGGACCCCCAAAACAACATTGATTTTCTTTATTGAGTGCTTTTATTACTCTTACTCCCATTTTTCATTAGATCTACAAGGATCTTAGTACAACTAGGTGCATGATAGCACCTATAGAAGTCACCAAAGAGAATCCACAGGTCCCCTTGATGTCACACCCTGGCCATTCCTTCTTAGTCCATCATTTTTTGCTCTGGGCATAATGAGCACAAAATTACTTTTAAGTTTTCATGATGACAAGAATATCATCATACCTAGAGTAGAACCTCTTGTTAATAGAATGATTAAGTGGATGTGATGGCTTGTTGTCCAAGTAATTAGTCACCTGAGACTTAATAGCATAGAACAACACCTCAACCAATGAGTCACATGAGTGTTTTATTTACCGATGAGATTACCCTCAAAAAGATAAAACAACAAAATAATAAATAAAAAGGTAAAACAACAAATTGAAAGATGAAAAACTGAAAAACAAAAAATTGTAAAATTAAAGAAAAGGAAAAATATTTATTAATTTTGCTTGTTAGAATGGAGGATATCCCCCATAACTAAACTTTTGATCATGGCGAGAATTAATAAATGGAAAGTGTGGATTCATGCATGTTGGAAATGTTGGGGATCGATCATATCCAAACCACTAAGTGTCTTTTGAGGTGGTGGTAGGAATATACCCAAATTAGGGTTCACACACTTGATTATAGTAAACATAGTGGGGGTAGATTATAAGATGTGGTCATGTGATGAGGAGCTAACCCACTATGGCACCTGTGACCATAAGATGGTATGCAAGAATCAATATGTCTTCCTATGTGGTTATATTCATTGGGCTGCATGGTTGTAGGAGCGTTGATTGGTGGCCCGGATAAAGTAACAGGAGGCACTGAGTTTGAGAATAAAGATGCATCACAATGTTTATCTTTTGTTGAGTTGGAGGATACATTTGTTTCAGAATCATGTTGTTTCTTTCTACGGCCATGCCTGAAGAAAGAACGCTTTTTAGTACCTCCACTACTATTAACAGTAGCAGCATAAGTAACGTTTTTGGGTTGGTGCTATGGTGCAAAACCTTCTGATACAGTTGGTGACGATGTAGAAGGAGGTGAAGGATGGGAATATTTAGGTTGAGGAAAAGTGTAAGGCACATAAGGTGGTGATCTTGTTGGAAAGGACATGGGTGGATAGTACTTGATAGAATGATAGCGATGAGGTGAAGTAGAGGATGTTGATCTGGTTGGAGAGACAAGGTGTTGCACATAATAAGTGTTTGGCATTGGGACATACAAAGGGTATGGTTTGGTTGGCGGTGGCTTCCCCCACGACTGGGGTTTTTGCCACTGCGGTTGAACCCGATATTTCTGTATGAAATCTGGATGTAGCATTCCTTCCTAATGCTTATGTAAATGTGACAAGACTGGGCATTGGCCTTTGGGGTGATCATGCAGACAAACATTACATTGATACGTATGATTGGCAGTTGAGCTCCTATTCTTATTGTCTTCAACCCTTCGTTCTGATTGTTGCGTGGTGTCTTGTCCTGTTTCTTGATTTGGCATAATTCTACCTCTACTAATGTTAGCATATTCTCCATATTTTTTATGTACCCATTTTTTCATCTTATTAATCTTTGCCTCGATTTCATCTAATGATTGTAGGATTGGCAAAGATGATTCCACCTCCTTGAAGTGAGTTGATTTCTCCTCTTCATGATCATGGACCCTTGCTAAGTTGAGATTTTGGTCTTGTTGAGAACTTTCATCCTTCTCCCATTTAGCTATTTCTCCTTCTTCTTTTGCTACCTGTTGAATATGCTCTTGGAGTTGGTGGGTCCGTAGCTCATGTAGTTGACCTGGGGCATACATCCCTAGAGTCTCCCTTGTTTCATTATGAAGTCCATCCAGGATGTGCTACATTAGCCTCTCCTTGGAGAACCCATGGCCTGGGCATTTGTTTAACAAAGAATAGTATCTTTCTAAGGCCATGTCCAAGGTTTCATGTTGCCCTTGTTTCCATTCTTGGATTTGTCTCCTCAAGGCTGACACTCTGGCATAGGTTTGATATCGTTTAGTAAAGAGTTCTACCATTGTTGGCCATCTACAAATTGATTTTGGTTTTAAGGATCTATACCATACGTTTGCTTAGCCAATGAGTGTCATAGGAAAGAGCTTAAGTTTTTTCCACCCATTATCAATATTTTTCCATGCACAGGCGTCATAGAAGGCTTGTAAATGTTGTTATAGATCTAAATCATAGCCTCCTGAAAACTTGGAAAAGTTGTTTAAATCAAGCCTGGGTAGACGGATTTCTTTGAAATGCCTACAAGATATTTGAATAGCCTCTTGTATATGCATTAGGCTCTTAGTGGCCAGTAGGGGTTCATCATCACTAGGTAGGTTATGAATTTTTGAGTTGGAATGATGTTGTCCTTGTTCATGTTGGTGTTCTCGATTTTTCCTATGAGCTTGATTTTTAGCTCTATGTAAATCCCTTGAAAAATGGTCATCCATGTCACGACCTAACGTTGAAGGGGTAGAGGAAGAGAAAGAACTGGAAAACTCATCATGACTTTTGTAAGTCTTCCAATCATCCCCGGATAAATTCTTGTTAACTATTGAGAAGGTCCCAGGTCTTACAAGCCCCCTCGTTCTATGAGATGTCCCATCCTCACTAGAGGTGTTAGAGTTGGATGACAAGAGTCCTTGAGTACCATTGGGGTGTTCATGAACATAGGGGATCCCTGCATAAGGTTGAGTACTCCAAACTTTGTCTTCATCATCATATAATTCGTTGGTTCTCCAATGGATTGCCTCACTAGTTGTGGCATTAACATGGTCTTGTAAGAGAGACATAGTTGTGAATTTGTGTGTGACTTAATTGAAATTAATTTCTTTTCTAAGAGATATATCGTGAATAATTTGTTATAGTGATCTTGTATGATATAACTAATCTAAATAATTAGCACCGTCCCCGACAACGACGCCAATGATGAGTGCCAAGGTATCCCTACACTCAACCATACGAATACAAGCATTCATACACGATCCGGTCGAACTCCACAGATGGGCTAGTTGTGGTATCTAGATAGTTACACGTTGATCGCAATTCACTATCTTCCGTCACATATGGTTTAGTCCAAAGTGGGGTGTATGATGTGGGCCTAAACTAGTGCTACTCCTAGAGGCAATGGAAAATAACTTTGTTTTAAGCTAAGAGGGAGTGGGAAGCAAAATCTAAGTTAGCCTAAGTGGGATGAGCATTTATCCTTAATCATCCGTACACATCTTGGACCTCGTGTACTACTGCTGGGATTACCAAGCGCATGTTACTTAAGCACTCCTAAATACGCTACTGGGATACCAAGTAGTCACACTTAAATGCTCGTGATTAAGTCGCACTCATTCCGCGTTTAATAACAGGGATAGTAAATGAGGGTAAAGAAATATTAATTAAGAAAACAATAAATAACAATAACAATTAAGCAATTAAAACTAAGTGAATGCTGCAATGATGAAGTAATCTCGATCTTTATTGCCAATCATGCGCGTGTCCAAGTATGTCACACTCGAATAAAGGTTCCATACAATTACAATCATTACATTACAGGCATGCACTAGGGAAAGAATTGAAATGAACTAAAAACTGAACAAAAAGACTCTACTTCTATACTTACTTATTCCCCCTTCCTATGCACCTAAATGTGGTATTTATAGGCTTACACAGGAACCACAATATCGTGTATCCGATATCATTATCCAGGCCGTGATATCGTGTACCCGATATTGAGGGTTCGATATCAAGGATTTGATATCAAGGGTCTGGTATCAAGGGTCCAATATCAACACCTAACAAACCATGATTCATTAGAAGTCATAAAATTAAAAAAATCTACAATGAAAAATGAAGAGTAAGATAACAACATCAAATAGTGAAGAAACTTTAAAACCACCTTAAGAGGTCCAAAAGGAGCCATGAGGAGAACTTGAGTGAAGTCAAAAGATGCTAGTCCTAAGTAGATACTTACATATCTACAAAACCAAAGATGTCATATTTCCAAATGAAGTTTAGAGCACAGGAGATGAAATTGAAAAAAGTAAACGAATTACTCAATATCCAAAGGAATGTACGAAGGTGAAACCTAAATAGGCAAAGTACAAATTAACTATTGTGAACATAAAAAGTTCAATGAAGATGAAAATGTGAATGCAAGAACCTATCAAGGTGATGCAATTCAATGTAAGGAGGTTGGGCTTCAAGAATAAAAAAGGTCCCAACCGCACTAAGATTAAATAAAAGTGAGAACACATTGTAGAAGAGCCCAAGTGTTTACATGTTTACGATGATATCTAAAAACATACTAACTTAACATACCACAATAACATGATCAAAAGATATGGATACATCAAAAGATGTCAAAAACAAAACTTGAGATTAAGCATCATTATCATTGAGAATAGTTGAAATTATAATAGAAATAATTTGGTAGATATAGAACTAGTTATGATATACATTGTAATTGTAGACTAATGTTAGTGTTTAGTTATCATTACGAAATAGTAAATCTATCTAAAGATCCTAAAGAAAACACAAGAAGTTCATAGGTCAACAGAACTTGCATAACTAGAAAAATTTATGAAAATTTATATGAATGATAAAGACCTATCAATTATACCAGGCTCATAATTCTTTAATTTAAAGAAGTTCAAGAAACATGACTTTTAATTTAAAGAAGTTCAAGAAACATGACTCAAGCATCCAATTCATGAATATCTATCCTTCTCTATTTGGTCTATGTGACTTAATGTGGATTTTGTATCTGTTACTCTTTTTCTATTAATAAAACTTCTTTTTCGAAGTCTGTCACCCCACCTCTTCCAATTCATGAATATCTTAAGTGGCTATTCTCCGACCCAATTTACATCAGAATGTAAGCCTACCTTATGTGATGTACTTGGCTTAAAAATCAATTCATGATTTGTTGTGAAATGAATGCAGTGTGGAGCTGTCTGATAGTTCAATTTCTCCACCACGATAAGTTGATTTACAAGTTAGTGCTATCTAGATGAGTGCTCGTGAGATGCAGTAATTAACCAGTAACTTGACAAAATTGTGTCAGAGGCCAATATTTTGAGCTTCAACATAAATACCAAAACCCAGTAATTGAAATATTGGCTTCTTTGCATCTTCTTTTGAAACACAAAACTATGATCCTCTCACTAATGAACTCCCCAGTTCCCTCTTAAGGTAGAAATGTGCCTGTCCAGGGTCAGATATGTCAGATCATTTAATGGGTAAAATTTGCCCAACTCAGGAGCCATGAAATTTTGGAGTAAATAAGCATTTATTTCTAATGCCTAGAAATTGCAAAGCACATGCGTACTAAACCAGATTTGTCAAGTCGCGAAACAGCATTAAACCGCACGGCAGAAAAGCAAATTAAAAACCAAGCACGTCGTGTTTAAAAAAGGAGCGCAGTTAAGGCAGACTGTCACGAAAATTTAAAAAAACGAGTTGCAGTGAACGCAACCGGCGTAAAAAGGTGGAGTACGCAGACAGAGCAGGAGAGAGGTATAGAACTGCAGGAGGACTCCTATCTGGTTTTTGGCATTGGAAATTTGCTGAGCGGATGTGAATTTCAAGAAGGGAGACGGGTGGGAGGGGACAGTTTCTGCAGCCAACATAAGCCAGGCATAATAAAAACTGTTAAGGGTCACGTGAATACTGCCGTGAAAAGGCTACATCCCTGCCAAAACCACTCATATCTCCCCAGGCCTGGCTCATCAACAGGCAGTTCTGCAGTTTTTTTTTTGTTTGGTTTTGGGTTTTTTTGTATATGAGGCGTTTGCCGTGCCCAATAAAATCAATGTACAGATGGCTGTACTGCTGCTGTTTTGGCCCATTCCTAGAATCTGCGATTTGAGATATGTGATACTTCGCTCGCTGGAATCTGCTCGAGATTTTTACTTCTTCTCACCCTCCCCTCTTGCAGCCATTTTCAAATTCTTCCGGATTCTTTAAGTTTTGGCGCCCAAACATCATAATATAGCCAACACGGTGGGCATTATCAGTCTGGCAGGCAGGCAGGCAGGCTAATTTTTTCTAGTGTTCAGGGCAGAGACTTTTTACTTTGGATAAAAGTTGCAGAGCATTCTACTACTACATGGATGCAATGCCTTCTGGCAACCTGGTGGCATGCGCAGTGCAGCTGCACATATCGGCCAATTTTCTATTTTCAGCTACTTGTCATGGAATCATGAAAACAGGACAAGTATGGTAATAATAGGTGTCGTGACAAATTGGCAATTGGCCATGCTTTCCGGCATAAATTAGATGTTTATGTGTCGGTTGGGAGGGATGTTTGGTTTGTCTGGTGCAGGCGGCAGAAGAAAGAGATAGGTGCAGCGATCATCCAATGCCCATATCCATGCTCCATATGAGCAAGATTTGGACAAAACAAAGACTCATGATAAATGGAATCCTGACCCTCATAACGCATTTGTTTTCAAATCTTAGCATTGCAGAGCAATCTTTTAACACGATATTGCTAGTCACTGCAAAGCACAAATTTTCTCACTGATCCAGACTGTACATACTGGCTATCAGAATCGGTGTAAGGTTAGGCAAATGCTACTGTTAGCAGTACATGCAAGCAGACTCAAACATGCATAGAATTTGTGACTAATCATAGACACAAATTTCAAATTTCCAAAGAAATACCGTTGTGGTTGTGAGGAGCTGTGGCTTGTGTCTCCAAACATTTTGATTGTAATGCACACATCTGTGAAAACACTATCATATAGCAAGGAAAATGAACAGAATTGTTATAAAGTAAGAAACAAGCTCTCCTCCAAACAACTATTCATTCAGTCCTAGTCCTAGTCCTAGTCTTATCAGTGTACTATGCTACTGCAACTCTCAGCTACATTATTTCTAGCGTCTCCCAAGCCCCGACTATTTGTATAGTTCACATGTCATCCATTTCTTAGTAGTGGAAACCTGATAACTGTGTACAAACAATAAACGCGACCATAAAGGATAAGGATTTCAATGGTAAAACATAAATCAGAGTCCTACCCTGTTTGATTTTGAAACATAAACCTATTCTAAACTGTTACCATCATACAGGTTTTGTCATTGTCATTTCAGAAGTTGCTGTCCTCCAATCTGCCATCTCTTTCAGTTTCATAATTAAATCAAACAAAAACTGTAAATAGCGGGACAAGAAATCGCGCACCGCGGTGCAGAATTCTACATCATCTCACCTTACCTAATTTCTGACAAAGAGGATACCACAGCTTGAACTTCACGCAACGATCACCGTCGTCATCACAACTCGTAAGGTGCATCGCCTCACCTCGCCATTCCATGAAACTCGCTGGACTCAGTCCAAAACAAATTTGCTATAACAATTCCAGGAAGACATGCTGGATTACCATTCTACATAACATCCAAGAAATATACCCGCACATTCCCCGCAAACCTGGTTCGATGAATAACCGCTTTTAAAATCGCAAAGAAGATGCTATTACCAACACGGGCTAAAACAATTTTCGTATTTCGCCTAAAACCATCCATCCATCCATCGGAATTCGTCTCGTAATAATCATCAGCATAAAACAGCTCGCAATGCAAAAACAGCATAGAAAACAATGAAAACATGAAGTAGGCTGAGAAAATTGGAAAAAGCAAAGAAGATCATACCACCTCTGGGAAACAGATAACAAGAGTTTTTTTTTTTAATTTTTTATGGCTTTAGTTTTGAATTAAACCGAATCTTACATCGACCGACCGCGCAATAGAAACACCAACAGAGAAGGGGAGTAAGGAAGACGCAAATGAAACATAAACAGCATCATCATCATAATCATCTTCTTCATCGGCAGCGGCAGCAGCAGCACCAACAGTGTTAACACCAGTAACAAAAGACCTTAAAATGCATCATCCAATGTTGAAGAAGGGCAGCGCAATGCATTGCAGCAAAGTGCCTGCCTGCTTGCAAGCACAATACCTCTAACACTAAATCTACCCCTACTTTGTCCTTGTGACATTGTTAGTGAATACACAGAACCAAAAAAGAGAAAAGAAAGAAAAGAAAACACCGGAAGAAGAAGGAGAAGAAGAGGAAGACGATGCAGCTGCTGCAGCAGAGTGTACCTACAATACCTGTAAAAAAAAAACGAAAAGAGAGAGTGAAAGACTAGCCAGGCCAGTCCAGTCCAGTCCAGTCCGGTACCGTTCCGTTGCACCGGGGCGCCCTTATTTACGGCATAATTAGACACACAGAAAGCGTCGGTGTCGGCGCCCGCCGGCGGCATCAACGGCAACGGTAAAAGGGCGTTATCAAGCAAGCATGCCGGCGGTGGCGCCGGCGCCGGCGCCGGCGAACCTCCATGCCGTGGCGGAGACGAGAGGGCGACCCTGCCATGCAAGCAGCAAACTGGCCTGCGATTTGATGACATGGAATCCGCGCGCGTGGGGACGGCGTGCCAGGTACTCGGCCTGAGTCTCCGTGAAGTTGCTGGGCGGCGCGGGGCACATGCCCAGCATCGTCATCAACACACGCCACGGCGGCCGCTGCTCGGCGCGCGCCGCGCCCACCACGGCCGCCTCAATCTTGGGCGCCAGCACGTACTTCTCCACGCGGGCGATGCCGTCGGCGCCCATGTTCACGGCGTCCAGCGAGTCGAACACGAACGCGTAGAACTGCAGGGCCTCGTAGAACGCCCCCGCGAAGCTGCCCGCCACGTTTGAGGGTCCGCCGGCGGAAGCGCTGCCGCTCAGGGGCTCCGAGTCGATAAAAATGACGGCCCTCGGCGCCAGGTCACGCAGGAGCCGCACGAATGCCTCGGGAGGACCCAGGCGCCGGACCGCCGCCTGAGTCAGCACAACGATGCACTGCTCCTGCTGCGCACTCGTAGGCGTAGGCGTCGGCGGAGGAGCTGCTGCTGCTGCTGCTGCTGCCGCCGCCTTGGTAGGGGAGTAATCAGGGGATGCGCTGAATTCGAAGGGGATGTTGAGGTGCTTGGCGAAGAGCTTGAGATTGTCGGCTGCCAGGAATGTTTCGGCGCATGCTGGACCCAGCGCCGTGAGACGGACGGCAGGGGCCCCAGAAGTGCGCATTGCCAGCTCCTGGAGCAGCGGGGCCCAGTGCCCTCCCAGCCCCAGGTCAAGGTCCACCACGTGCACCATCCCCGCGCCGTCGCACGCCTCCAGCACCGACTGCGTCACCGTCAGATTCCCGAACTGCGCCAGCGGCGACGCCTCCGCGAACGCCTTGTACGCCCCGATGCGCTGCACCGTGTCCGCCGCCGCCGACGACGCCGACGAGGAGGAGCTCCGCGAGGACGACGACAACGAGGACGACAGGGACGAGGAGTTTCGGGGTATGTCGTTGCGCACCAGGGCAGCCAGCGATTCCTTGAAGTAGTATGCCGCGCGCTGCAGGGGCTTCCCCAGAGGCGTTAAATGTTGATTGAGCCGCGCCAATATCGCCTGCGCTTGGCCGATGGAGCCTTCCTCCACGCACTCCGCCGCGCGCACCAGCTGCTCCACCGCCGCCGCCGCCGGAGGCCCCGGTGGCTTCACCAGCATCGGCGGCGCCGCAGGCGCACGCACCGAGCTCACTTGCATGTACATCGACGGCATCTGCTGCTGCTGCTGCTGCTGCTGAGAATGAAACAAGTGCTGCTGCTGCTGCTGCTGCTGCTGCTGCTGATACGTGTAGAACATGTGCGGCTGCTGCGGTGGGGGCGGCGGCGGCGGCGGCGGCGGTTCAGGTATGAAGGCAGACGGCGCCTGCTGCGCCGGGATGTCGCAGAGCGGCGGCAATGCCGGGAAGAGATGATGATTGGCAGTAGCATTAGAAATGCCCGAATTGTGCTCGAACGATGGGAAGCAGCTCTGGGTATGTGCTGTGTCGAGGAACATTCCCGCAGACGGCATATGGTGCGACGGGGGCACCGGCTCGTCCGCTGGTGCAGCCTCCCCCAAGAGATAGCGCATGAGTGTCTGATCCGGGCATCCAGATGACTCCATCAAAATGCTGTCGAGATCCTCCATGACAACCGTGTGACCCGCACCGGCACCGCCGCCGACGCCCATACCCATGCCCATGCCCATGCCCATGCCCGTTGCACCGTGTCCGTGGCTCCATTCCTCCGCTTCCGCCTCGCGCTTCACGTCGTGGCCGTTGTTGACATGGCCGGACACCGCTCCGGTGTTGTTGGTGGCATTGGCACTGCTGCAGATGGTGTTGGTGTTGGCGTTGGTGGTGTTGTTGCCGTTGTCAGAGAGTGTCTCGCAGAGGAGGGCAGAGACGCTGGGCGGGGCGCCGCTTTCGACGCTGGAGGCGCCGCCGCCGGCTGTTGCGCCCGCGCCGGCCACAGAAGACGACAGCGTCGAGGTCGGACTGGGGCTCCGAATGTCCAGCACGGACGTCGGCTCGCACGGCTCCACCCCAAGTAACTGCCCCGGCCACAGAACGTGCTGCTGCAGTTGGTGTTGCTGCCCTACCCCGCCTTTGAAACCCTGGAAGATTTGGCGTTTATTCGCCTGCGCGATCTGCAGATTCAGCAGAGGCTGCGAATTCCCCGATGCCCTGCTTAGCATCCCGTTCATCTACTGTTGTCCCGCCGCCCTCTCCCGGCACTATGTCTTGCTCTCTCTCTCTCTCTCTCTCTCTCTCTCTCTCTCACAGTCTTGCCAAAGCACAAGAACAAATTCCTCAGCTTCTCCTCAATGCCACGACCCACACCAGATAAGTACTGTGTCGCCGATTTCTATTTCTATTTCTACTTTCTACCTCCTGCCCCCGTCTATCCGAGATCCCCCAATACTGCTCAAGACGAAGAAAGTTCTCTGTTTCTCAAACGAAGAACAACGAGGAGGACAAGAAATCCGTGAAGAGCACAGAACCCCAGCTGAATCAGCACCCTAACCGGGCGCTTCCATGAGCACCAGCAGCAGAACGGAAGCCCAGGCGGCGGCAGTCCGCAGTGTGGATCATTAGGCTCTGCTGTTGCTCTTTTTTACCCTGGTGATATATTTTCTGGGAGGAGCTGCTTCTTCCCAGCTGCTGCCGAGAAGAAGAAAAATGCAAAGCACAGTGCCGCAGCTCACAGGATTAAAACCAACGCACGCGCACAACAGCAGACGCCGAGGCCAACAACAGTTGCAAAAGCAAGGCAGAATACGAGTGGACTTGCAAGAGACGAGACGAGACGAGACGAGGGGGAAAGAAAGAAAGAAACAGAGCTCTCTGCGTGTCTGTGTGAAAACGTTCGAGAGAGCTCCTACGACTCAGGCCAAGCCCAAGTGCTGCAAAAGCTCCTGCTGCTCTTCACCCTCGCAGACCTAAAAACTAACGATAACACGATTAAAAAATACACCCACCACCACAAGAAGAAGCAGCAGCAGCAGCGATGACGAGCCAAATATGAGAGAGAGAGAGAGGGAGTGGGGGGGAGAGATTCAGCATGCTATGCTATGGTATGGTATGCTATGCTATGCTATGCTGGGCCTGCTTTTCCCTATCACACACCTCGGCCAAGCGCGGCCCCGCACCCGTTCCATCATTCCGTTCCTGGACATCACGGCAGTAGAGTCACAGCATAGCCATCGTTTTTTTTATATGTCAGGCATTACCCCCTCCGTCGTCATCATGATGATCATCATGACAACGATGATGATGATGATGAAGAAGAAGGGACGCATCGATTGCCATGATGTCCATTATGCATGTACATGGATGAGCGCATGATGTCGGTGCCAAAACTCCCGCTAAAGTAAGAGCGCCACCAAAACGGGGCAGGGGCAGCGGCACGGCAGGGGCAAAGTAACTCCGGCGCAGCGCCTTTCTCGGCCGCCTGCCAACTCACCCAAAGCAAAAGCCAAAAATAAAGCACCACCGCTTCTGGACAAAACCCCCCATTATTTTATTTTTTCCAATTCGGACCACCGCAAAAACATTTTTTCGATTTCTTGCAACATTTCCAAATTACCCCCCCCCCCCAATCCCTGCCTCCCTTCAAAATTTAACATGCTTTTGCCCGCTTCGTACCCACGACCTGTGGTACCTCGCCTCTCCTTCAATGGCATGCTTCTTTCTTTCTTTCTTGCCCGATGCACCCTAAAAGCCTATTGAATTGCTGTGTTGAGCTGGATCTGTGCTTGCGTTGATATCATATTTGCTATATGTAGCAAGATTTTCCAACATCTATTTTTTTATGTCCACCTACGATCCACATACTAAAATCTTGCAGTTGGCGCCATCACTAAATACCCTGCAATGACGCTCGTGACAGCCAGATGGACTTGATGCAGCATTTCTTTTTCGGTTTTGATGGCATTTATAAGATTCTTATTTAAGCATGTTTTTTCTATTTAAGCAAGCTCGTTATCCTTGAAGATTTAACCAATACCTTCAATACCCTACATTTTAGGGTGGTGTTTTCCAAATGTAGTTTTCTAAATTAACCTGAACTTTTTATGTTGTTTTGCCGCAAAATCCGAGGAAACAGCTAGAGACAATCGGAACACATAAAAATGAAATTACAATCAAAATAAAGAATATGACAAATACAAGCCATGCCTGGCCTGTTGCATGTTCGTAATCCATAACTTTTTGTCCTTCAACGCTGTTCACTGAACGTGCGAGGGTGGTCCTGCAACCACTAAACTGCAAACATTGTATTTCATAAAGAAATAAATGGACGATATCGTGCAGGGTCAAATTGCCATACAAAGTAATTTCGGACATCATTTTTACGATCTCGCTGCTGTTGAGGATTATCCATAACATTGGCACTCAGCAGCATTTGAAAATTTTGGATTCATTCGACGCCAATTTCATGGGCGCTTCCCGCCACAACTTTAGCAAGTTGGTCGTGTTCGATGCCATTTCGTGGCCTTCCCGGCGCCCGGCAAAGCAATGATATGCGGAGGAGGGGGAGGGGGAGGGGGAGGGGATGGGAGGCGCCGGCGAGAAACGCGGGAGGAGTGGGACACGTGTTGGACAAGCGTGAGGTGGGAGGCAGCTGTTGCTGCTGATCTACCGGCACGGCGCTGGCCGCGGCCTGCCTCCGCAGCAGCGACCGGCGGTCCACGTGGCGACATCAGCCCGCCACGCGGACGCCGCTGATTGGAAGCCTCGTCTGTTGCGTGACACGGCAGCTTGCGGTTTTGCCGCTTGGACGTTGACGTGATGTCACCGCCGGGCGCCCGCGGGAGCGTCGCTTCGTGTACACAGGTACGCGCCTACGTACGGCGTACGCGTATATACGGCAGAGACCGAAAGGAAAGGAAAGGGAAGGGAAGGGAAGGGAAGCAGCCTGGCTTCCTTCCAAGTTCCAAGTTTAGCCGCATTCGAAATAAAGTTGTCGGGGCGGGCTGCAAAGAAAAGGGCAAAAAAAAAAACGAACGGTGGATGAGTTTGCAAGAAAGCCGGAACAGGATATGACATATCTGTTGCCTCCATGTCAAGTCTCCTTCTCGGGGCTGCTGCTGCCCAAACGCTGTAGATTTCCACGTATGCTGCCATGGCCTTTTCAATTTGCTTCACACCCATCTCGCATTCACATTCGGCATCACCGTTGCCTTGTGTTTTCTCATATCCCCGAAAGAGACACCACGCTTGTGCTAAAAACGCTTTGCTTTTTTGTTTTTCGCATGGCTAGTATTTTTTGTTTTAAAGTGTATTGTCTTTTGTTTATATGTAGCTCTTTGCAATAATTTTTCCATGAAATTGCTTGTTCATTTTGGACGGCCACCATTTAAGTTCAAATAGAATATGATAGTGAAGAAAAAATTGTAGTGCAGATTTGCACATTTAAGTGGTAGGGGGCTCAAAATAAGTAAAACATAGGTACACCTCAAAATTTATAGAAGTTTATAACTTAATGTTACCTAGTTGAAGCAAAACCTATGACTTGGAGTCACGAAGCCAAGACCGGTACCACTTGGGTAAATACCTCATTATTACCATATATAAAATTTAGTGAGCTAATGTAGTTTGATATAATACATCTTTGTTAAGGGAAGCATAATAATCTTTTAACAAATGGTTGTCAATAAGAGGCACCTCCTTTGGTTATATTTTTATTTGACAACAATTATCCAAGCAATAGGTTGCAAGTTCAAGTCATGCTAAAGACACATTCATATTGTAGCCAAGATCTATGAAAGTATTATGTTTGCTATATGTCCAATCAAATAGTTTAGGGTATAACAACCTTTTTAATTCAATTCATACTTGATACATCTTTATGGTAAACCTATGTTCTACAAAGGTATTATGGTGGCTATATGTTATGGTTAATAAGTTTTAAGTTTTAAGAATCCCATTTTTCAACACACAATCAACAACATTGACACTATTTGTAAGCTTCATGCCATCTTTTTTAATACATCATGCTACTCATTAATTCATGTTAGTAAGGCATAGCTCACTTTGTATGTGGCTCATGATTATGCAAGTCACAAGTGGTTATCTAGTTTGAGGTGTTGGAACCATGAAATAGTTATCAAATAGGTACACACCAAGATATATAGTCCAATTAGAACTTTATAACTTAGCATTACCTACCAAAATTGAACCCATGATTCGAAGCTTTCAAATTAAGAATCTTGTTACTAGACTACCACCTGGTTATTAAAAGGTTACTAGTTTGGGTCAGATTTTAGGCATATTTTTGCTCTACGAAAGTATTACACTATGTTAAGAATTGTTAGCCTAGTGGTCAGCTACGCCATGGGTTCAATTCTAGGAGGTAATGTTAAGTTATAAAGTTCGACTATATATCTTGGGGTGTTCTTGTGTTACAATTATTTTAAGGTTCCAACATGCCCCACACTCACCCCCCTCTCCTCCCACTATGGCCTATAGGGTATATAGGGTCAAATTGTGCAAGTCATAGGTTTAATTCTAATGGGATACTAAGATGCATACCACCTTGGGAGGTGTTGGAACCCAAAATAATTGAAACATAGGTATACCCCAAGAGTCATAGAAGTTTATAACTCAGTGCTACCTAATAGAATTGAACTGGTGACATGGAGTTACCAAGCCATGACTTGTACTACTAAGCTAACACCACATTATTAGAATAGGATATCCCCAAGACTTATAGAAGTTTATAACCTAGTGCTACCAAGTAGAATTGAACCAGTAACCTAGGGTTACCAAGCCATGACCCATACTACTAAACTAATACCTCATTATTAGAATAGTATATCCCCAAGACTTGTAGAAGTTTATAACTCAGTAACACCTAGCAGAATCAAACGAGTGACATAGGGTTACGAAGCCATGACCTGTATTGCTAGGCTAACACCTCATTATTAGAATAGTATATTGTCATTAAAAAATCATTGTATAAAAAATGACAATGAATATTATTAAATCCATGTGACTAAGAAAGTACTTAATTGATTAGAGCAGGTGGCTTGTAGTTTACAAAGTTACAAGACCATTTTTTAAACAATGAGTTGTTAGCTAAGTGGTATGGGTCTTAGCTTGGTAATCCCAGGCCATAGGTTCAATTTTGTTAGGTAACATTAAGTTATATAAAATTTTGTAAATATTGGGGTGTACCCATGTTTTAGTTATTTTGGATTCCAACACCCTCCACAGTATCAATTTTGATGGGCACATTAATTTGACACACTATAATGTTTTGCTTGAGTTTCACAAAAGTTTCATGATAGCTCTACATCAAGTGGGGTACAACCCAAGATACATAGTCCAATTAATTACCCATCAAAATCAAACCCATGACTTAGAGCTTTCAAATCAAGAGTCCTACCACTGGTCGGGGAGAGGTGTTAGACTCCAAAAAACTGAATAATAATATTTTTAAAAAATTAGAGTACATTAGATCATCGAAGAAAAAGTCTAAAGAAAAAGCGTAATAATTTTGGGGGTAACTCATTAAATTTTCATCCTTACAACCAATCCTGAAAAACCTTTCCTCTAGGGTAGGAAAAGGATTAGGCCTTGGCCTTATTCAAAAGCACCCTCATGGATTTTCACTTATTGCTAGAGGGTTTATTGTTAAGAGAAGGAAAAAACTGTCTCTAAAGAAAAAAGAATACATCAATAAGAGATAAAGAACAAACAACAACTAAAGTTGAGAGCTTCCCATTCTTGAGTGATGAGAGCGGTTACTCTAATAATTAGAGTGGTTATTATTAGGGCAGTTACTCTAATAATTAGAGTGGTAATTATTAAGGTGGTTACTCTAATAATTAGAGTGGTAATTATTAGGGCGGTTACTCTAATAATTAGAGTGGTTATTATTAGAGGGGTAGTTTTTCTAAAATTAGAGAGGCAGTTTTTGTAATTATTGGAGTAGTTGCTCCCAAGCCTATAAATACAGTGCTCAGGCACACAATAGGGAGAAGTCAAAAAAGAAGAAGAAAGAAGAAGAATTCAAAAAAGGAAGTCTTTTAGGAGTCAAGTAGCGAAACTCTAGCTAAGTGCTTGCAGCAGGAGGTCTAAGTGTGGACGGATCTTTATTCGAGCATTGTGTACCTGAGCACACCTTGTGTACGGCAATAAAGACGAGCTCTTGGATTCATCTTTGCAGCACTTGAGATTTGTTTTCTTACTCATTTCCTTTATGTTATTTTCTTCTGCATTTATTTTATTTTATTATTTTGTTTTATTTTATGCACTTTACATTTTTGTTATTAACACACACAGTACGATCACTTCGAGCATGTGTGTAACACTTGGTATCCCAGTAACAATTAGCGTTTGATAATCCCAGTAGTGTTACGCTGGTTCAGGATGTGTACGGCAAGTGAGAACAAAACTGGTGTTAGGATTAGTTTAAAGCCTAGTTAATCAGTAGTTAAGTTAAATTAGTCACTTAGTTATCTCTCTCTCTCCTCCCTTATTAGCAACAGCACATAAAAACATAAAAGCTATAAAAATCATATGCCTCAAGCTTATTTAACCATACAATCGTGACATACAAGTAAGTTTGGAAAGACAACGATTGATTAACCTTGAGTGTTCCATTAAGGCGCGTAAGCACTTAGTCGTTCGAGTTTGACCGGATCGTGCGTGAAACGCTCGTATTCGTATGGTTGAGTGTAGGGGTACCTCACCGCTCATCATTGAGCCTTCAAAATAAAAAGAAATTAGTACTTGGCTAACACCTCATTTTAAGTAACGTACATATAGTCACATAGTTTTGGTTCCAACCTCACCTTCCCCTTTAGAGAACTCTTATTAATTCCATTCCATTCTATGTTGACACTATATGCTACTTATTTCTACGAAAGTATTATGTTAAGTATATATGATAGTAGATATAATAAAAAGGATTTTAGTTTCAATGCAATACTTTTATGGTCGGACAGTCCGACCATTCTTTAACGTATAATTACATTTTCTGAAAATTTGAAGGTTTACCAATTGATATTGCATACTATTCTTGGTCAACAATTGGGAGTGGGGCTAGGCGCTTCTTTTTGTCTTTTTTTCCTTTGTTTTTGAGTTTTTCTTAAATTGAAAATCATCTCAAGGAAAAGTTGACAAAGTTTGGCATTACCTTTCGGCCAAATAATGCTAAATCATTACGAAGTTGTATCCTTGCTTGACCAGGAGAGCAAAAATAATTTACCCAAAATGCAATGTAATGCAATGCACGTCATAGTTTGTAACACTCACGCAAGCAACTCCGTGGAAGAAAACAAAGCCTAGGGATGAAGATGAACGAGGATAAGAGATAATTATTGGTTTGAGGCAACCGTGGGCAAGAAGCCTAGGCAATGATGAGAAGCCTAGGCAATTATTAAGCTCAAAAAAATTAAAAGAAAAAAGGGAAAGTAGGGGACCCTCCCTCAAAAGGCCACCGAAATGCCTCGGAATGCTTACATGATTGCTGGAAAATTTGTGTACTTTTTATAGCAACTTGAATACGAAAAATCAAACAAAATCACGCATGTAAATCCGTGAAGCCACTTTATCCACGTGGATCCAAAACTGATCACCCTGTTTCACAACAAAAGCAAAAGCCAAAATCTCCATCACGCTGCTCAAGTACAAAAATAAAATATCACATGTTTGGTTCTTTCTTATCTTTTCGCGTGGTTAATCCGCAACCCAAGAAAATTAATTATAGCACTGTACTTGCGCGCTGTTTTCCAGCGTTAGCCTTTTTTACCTCCGGTAATTATATTGCGCTTGTACTTAGTTTAAATACTTTCGCTTGTTTTCAACTTGAGTTAAAGCAGCCCTTTGGCAAAAGCCAAAAGACAAGAAAAGGATCTGCGTTTGCTGTTGGAAGTAACTGTGGTCCGTCCGTCTCATTATATGCGTCTTTCTATGTCGCGAAAAATAACGGATCATACCATATTCTTGCATATTCTCGCGACAAATCCTCCCTTAATCATGTCATTAACTCGTGCTTAATCCACTCATCTTTTCTTAAACAAATGCCACATATCTGCGCTTTTACGCTTGCAAAAGATGAAATCTTTTCCTGGCCACCGGTAAGGGAAAGAAAAATCAAGTGCATGATATGATTCTCTTCCGAAACCGTTTAAATCCGTATCGACGTGGGGGTTGCTTAAAATGATGCCTTATAAAATACATAACAAGAGTTCAACCGTGATTAAGAAATCGTAATGCACGCTTTTCGCCATTGTGCCAGAGAATTTCAACATATAAAGTTCACCACTGTAGCTCCGGATTATCTTCTTGTGTTTCCATCTGTCTTTTACGCATCTGCTTACGACTCATTTCTCTATCCAATTATCTTTCATCATCAATTATCTTTCCTGATTCCTCGTTTATTAAAGTCGTTGGAGAAAGACGTTGGAACCGACTCATTCGAAGAAAAATAAACATGATGATCGGATATTTGTTTAGAATTTAAAATAGTATCGTCTTAATAAAGAATGTAATGTGGGGCATTTAAATTTATTGACTACATGCAAAAAAACTTGAGTCCAGTATCTGCAAATATAAAGCCCATGGATAATTGTAATTCTACCTGCAATTGACATTTTCTTGGAGGTATGTTGGCAGGGCAATTAACTGTACATTTAATTTAATCCTTGCTCATGAAGTCTTTTAGGATTATTGGAATGTATAACCTGCTACGAAGAACTACAAAAATTATCCAAATTATAAAACCTGCTACGAAGAACTACAAAAATTATCCATATTATAAATACTTAAGCTTACTCTTAGTTGCAACTTGAATCAATCTTCATTAAATTAGTGGAAAGATCTTGTGACTTACTAGGGCCCCTAGTTTACCTCATGCCATGGTTCTCAAGCCCATAATTTTACCATGCTATACCTTTTGGGTGGCATGTCTCGTAGTATGAGTATAAAACCACAAGTCACATGCTTTAACTAAGTTAACAATATAATAACTAATTATTTTGTAGAAAAATAAAAAAATATTTAGGTTAAAAAATTATAATTACAATAAAATATTAGATTGGTGATGAGAGTCATGATATGGAAACCCAAGTCACCCCAGGTCTTGGCCTAGTAATATGGGTCTTGGCTTGGTAACCCCAAGTGACAAGTTCGATTCTACCAGGTAATACATTGGTTATAAACTTTCATAAATCTCGGAGGTGTACTTATGTTTTAATTATTTCAGGTTCCAACACCCCCAAGATATGAAAACCCAAGTGAAAGTTCCAATTTTGTCCAACAACACTAAGCTATTGACAAATTTTATAAAATTTTGAAAATAATGTAATGTTACACATATCCAAGATAATCTTATGGATGTCATTAAATATGTTAAAATAATTAAAGCAATAGTCACGGTTTCTGGAATTTCAGTACGGCGATGAGAGTGTTTATTTGTTTCAAAATATTATCTTATTTTCATGGTTGGTTGCAATTCCATTTTCAAAAAATGCATGGCTAAAATTAATCTCTCTGAAACTGTGTTACGTTGTAGCCGATACAATCATTAACAGCTTTTACTGTTGTGCATAAATCTTCCAAGCTTTCCAAAAGAAGATCCTTTAACCATTGCTGAAAGCAAGGATTCTCACAACAACAACTGTTTTGGGTAGTTAAACGCATCATCCATGGCAGAGCGACTAGTGTCTGCAGAATATTGTAACATACTTTCTAGAAGTCCACGAGTGAACATTGTTAACCAACTTTATTGGCGGGTTTTCCTCAGCCGCAGATAAATAATATACGATAGATTCACGAAAACCCCACCACCATTATCCGGAGAAAAAAGAGCTTAGACGACGCTTGGTAAATGTCGTCTCCTCTACTTGCATTCATTGATTCTTCCGTAGACTCTTCCAAAACATTCACCGCATCCCATCCCACCCACCAAAATGCATGAACTTAAAGGCAGAGAGAGAGGACAGGCACCAAAACAAAACGCCGGAAAGCTTTTGGCCAGATAAACAAGTTATTTAAACCAGAACCCAAGTTGCTTTTGTGGAAAATCATACAATTGAATGATTGAGGTGAGGGCGTATTATTAAAAATTAATAAGCTGGCCGGGGTACAATAGACATGGAAATGCAATGGTGCCTTAGGGTCGAAGCAAAGGATTTCTGCGTGTATATCAAATCAGATGAAAAATAATGAAAGACGAAGTGGACGGCACGTAGGGTTGACCTTACCGGAATCTTGCCACGTGTCGCTGGAATTCCCCAAAAAGCAAAGGTTTTAACGATTGGAATTTGCATGGTATGTAAATTGGATCATCCAAATGGCCCAATAGCATGCCTCCTTTCCGAGGCATGTCCATATGAATGTTTTTTTTATGTGGGGGCCATGTACAATAATAAACAACCTCTCATGTGGAAGACGGACGGTATATCTGCTTTTGGAGGCGGCCAGGCCCTGGCCAAGGCCAAGGCCAAGGCCAAGGATATGCTGATTTGATATGTGTATATGTTGGTGAACGTGTGCATGAACGAAAACGCGTACGCAAAGGTTAAAAGCATTGTTTGGATGTTAGCCACCTCGGCCCTCCCTCCCCATGTTTTTGTTAGATTAAACCTAAAGCCAACGCTTGTTTCCACACATGGTCCTTATCTTTTCTAATCTTTTTTCTAAAGAGGATAATAATAAAAGCTTATTAAAGCCATCCTTCTCCATCCCCACTCTTTCCGTTTTTCTAATGTTTTATGTTCTCCCAAGTTTCTTAATGTTTCGTCTTGTCAACGTCGGAAGAAAACTACCATGGAAGCAAACTTAAAAGCTACATGCTCGCCAGCATACTACGAATCATGAAATAACGTAAGAGGTTGGCACTCATGAAATTGGCATCCAAGAGATGCCTTGAAGCAATCTGTGATTTTGATTTTGATTTTCCTTGTAAAAAGTAATCAGTTTCCTAAGATACAAGTATTTACACTTAAATTTCCTCTCATGTGTTAAAACTTGATTTTTTTCCTATTCAAAAGCAAAATTTACTAGATCGTTCATACTTTTTCCAAGGAAGCATTCTTTATAATCTCGAAGTCGGTTTTGATCCTGCTTGTCAAGTAGTTTTTGACGTACCTCATAGATTTTTTAAACAGATCCTTTTAGAAAATCTGTTTTTAAATAAAATACTGTATTACTGTACATTTAAGGTTTTTGACTATACATATAAACATGTAACACACGGTGAGGATTACCCCTCCTGGAAACTAGCTACTTTGTCTAATGAAAAATATCCATGAGTGTTGTTTAAAGGTAAATAATTTTGAGACCAAAATACAAACTATTTTTTGGACTTCTGACTTAATACACTTGTCAAAAGGGTTCATTTGTAATAGAGCTCAAATTAATTGAATATTCAATTATATATTTCTTTATGTTGGGGAATTCGGGACATTCATGAGATGTTTCGTTCGCGACCGGAATTCGGTAGCCAAATTTGTTAAATTAAAAACTAAAAATTCCGGTACATGCATGAAGATGTAATTACGTGCACAGTAGAAGCGGAAAAGGAGGGAGCCGTCGTCGTTGGAGTTTAAATATCGCGCTAAATACACGCAATCAGGTCTGACTTTCAGGACACAAAAAGAAAAAGAAATTGCCAACCACAAAAATCCAACACAAAAGCAAATAATTAAAGTCATATGCGTTTTATATCCACTTAAAAAAACCACGGCATCCAAGTAGGACCCAACATTAACCAGGCCCCGGCTTAATTAGATCTTCGCGATCCCTAAACACCGCAACGTCATGACAGAGTGGCTGGCCCAGAAACAAGAGCCAAAATAAAAGCAAAATAAGACATAAGAAAAAACCCCGAAAGCTGACGCAACCACATGGACGAATGGATGAGGGCCACGTGTACGCCCGGAAAATAGCATACCAAGCGGGGCCCAGCGGCTGGGCATGTCTGAGGGACCCGCATGTGTTGGACCCATGCCTATGTATAAATATTTGGCGCACCCGCAATTACATAATCCCTTAAATCCAAAAATAACATAAATGCCATGATCCCATCATGGAGCATCATAGTCATCATGATGCGCATGGAGACGGACGCCATCGCCATTATGATGGCAATACACCGTGGCAGACCATGCGGATGATGATGATGCCGATGGCGGCATGGGGGAAGCGTATACGGTGGGGCATACGGATACGGATATACGTGGGAAAGAATGGAGGAAAAGAAAAGTAAAGGGAAAAAATAGAAAGCAGAGTGAGAGATAAGAAGGGGGTAGTCTGCGTGGGTATTACGCCCGACACACCACAAACACACACACAGAAAGCAAAGCAAAGCAAAGCAAACCACTTTGTGGTGGAAGAGAGGCATGAGCCATGAAATACAAACCATGAACAGTCAGAGTAGTGCAGGGAGGCAGGCAGGCAGCCAGCCAACAAAGATTTATCTATCTATGTATACATAGATATGTGTTTTGTGTAGGTTAAAAATTATAGGCACCACATACATTCAGGTGAGGTGAGGTGAGGTGCCCATGAATGACTGAAACAAGATTAACAAGAATATGTTCATCATGCCTGGGCTCCCTATTGCTTCCGACTCCCTCCGCCCTAAAAGCAAAAGCAGACACCGATGGCTCATTCTATTTTTTTTATGTCCAAATGTCACAAAAGTAGTCCAACACCAACACCAACAACAACAACAACAACAATTGCAGCAGCAGCAGCAGCAGCAGCCGCAGAACAGAACAAGTACAGTATTTGAAGCGTGCCTCTCATTGCTCATTGTTAGACTTCCCTTTTTTAATATATATAATTTAATTGTCGCATTTCCACTTGTTTGCATGCTACCATTGCGTTAACTGGTGGTTCGAGTTCCTGCTTGCTTACGTCGGAGGCATCGGACGGCGGAGAGCCGTCGGATCCTGCCAATGGGCATCATCGGCTGGTGTGTAAAAGGACGATGCATGTTGCGCATTACGGGACCACGATTTGGAAGAAATGCAGCCTCTGCCATCAAATCAGGTGCATATTTTCTTTCGCGTCTGCTGCTTTGGTTAAAACTTAGTGCGGGTGTAATTGGTGATTAGGGAGGAGGCTTAGTGTTAAAATTTTCTTTTTACGTTGGCATGCGTACACAGCTTTGGCATATTCTGCTGGGTGACGTCAGTGGTCCGTTCGTGGGGCGCCCGCGCGTGGCATGGATGCCAATGCCATGGCCCATGGCCCATGGGGGAGGGACCATTCCAGTCCATGCATGGGACCCGCCATTGCATTTACATTGGTGCGTGTGGTGTCAAGTCTCAATTCCCGATGTGTGGGTGAAGGCCAAGGTTAAGGTGAGATAAAAGGTAAAGGTGGATATGATGAGGCTATGATGGCAGTGAAAAAGGGCAAATCGCCACAAGAGGAACAAGCAGAAGCACCTTAAAAAACAAACAGAAAAACAGAAACAAGCAGCAGACCGGACGAGACGACACTGGACTAGAGTAGAAAACAGGGGTCTTTTGTTTGTTTGGTTTTTTTTACACCGTATGAATGCGGAATTTTGATCTTTTGTTTCCTCCTGAGTTTTGAATGGCTGACCAGCATAAATAATGACATTGCTATCGGATTTTCACGATTGTGCTGCTGCTTCTGCTGCTGCGGCGAGCAACCCGACGGTGCCGATCGGATTTCTTGGGCATATTCTCTTTTTCTTCTGCATCCATCAAAGTTGCAGCAGGATGCGCCTCCAAGCTTTGTGCTTAATTTATGGCCAATGATTTTTTCAAAAGTTACTTGATTCTTGTTGAAAATTACCTTCCGGGGTTGTTAAACCTCCGACAGCAACGGGAATAAAGCTTGATCTTACCGCCACGACTGACTGACCGCCTGTGTACAGATTTGAGAACGACATCTCAAATGATTGTGTTAAATTTGGTCTGCGCGCTACGCTCCTAATTCGGTTATATTGAAACAACAAAATTGTTTACCCAACAAACATGAAATGAGATTTCTCAATCCTTCTACCATGTGCAGCACTTCCAAGACATGATCCTGCAACTAAATGTAAACCGACCCATCCTTGTATTTTAGTTTTATTTTTTGACCCGGTAAAATTCTCTACATGGAAAGTAGATTTTACTATCTATATTTCATTCATCATGATTATACCTTAGATTCCACGTATGCCACTTTTTTTAAAAATAAAAAACATTATTATCATAGCCCGCCGTTAACTTCACATAAATTGGCATGCAATCTTTCTAGAAAGTGGTGACAAGCAATGAAAATATATGGTGTATCCGGTGCTAGATGACCGGTTCAACAATCAGTTAAATTAGAGCTAATCCTAGTTGGTGCAGCACAATTTTTATTGTAAATTTTATTTTTAGAAAGGAATCAATGGTTTTAATAGTGAATTTTCTAACTTTATAATTCTCTAATCATCTTGACCAGATATATTCCTTGACTATTTAAATACCTGTTTGAACAATAACATAAGGACCATAATAGTGAAATAGTTGCATGTTATTGGAAGATAAGGTATAAATTAGCATGTATTTACGACATTGTTACCAGTGTTGTAATAATAAATAGTAAACTTGGTTCGAAATGGTTCTAAACATTTTCAGTTAAAATATTAGTTCTTGAAAAACATTTAATAAATAGAAAGTATAATCATAAAGATAAAAAGGTCAAAAAAAAAATCAGTGGATAAACAAAAGCTTAACCTCTTGAAATAATTTTGCCAGAGAAATTGAATCGGGTTCAAACAGTATTTTAATTTAGTCTCTAACAAATAAAGAAATTTCATTAATTATTATTTAATTTAGTTCACAAAGAAAATACGGTATTTACTTTCTAAGAACATTTGTACGCTCGACTTTATTAAATGAACTACTGTATTTGAACCTTCTAAATAAAAGAACAATAATAAAACCCATTTTTCTTTCTAAGAAAAACGATATACTTCAAACTCGCACATCACCTCAAGGCCGCGAAGAAAAGGAGTTAACCAAACATGCTAAAGGGCAAGCGTTTAATACAAGGACATCTACAAAATGAACTAAACTAACAACCTTCTATCATCCTAATCAGACTATCCGGACTCAATCAAAAGTCAGTGATAGCTACAAACGAATGCTCCAAAGCTGGCAACTTTCTAAGTATTTTCATTGACCTTTGGCATGAATTAAATATGATGTTACGTGAAGTGGTGGGAAGCCTTCTTCATTACAATGACTTTGGCGTGAGCGTCGCTGGGTCGTCGCAATTTAAAAAAAAAATAACTGCCAAGTAAAAGAAGCAGCAACAACACATTGCTTATCAACTCACCATATTAAAAAATAAGCTAAACAACAGGATCAGGTGCATCCCCTGTTAAAATTTCACAAGCAACTTGGCTAATTAGTTTGTTTATCCTATCTACCATACCATACCATAGCATTGACAAACTATCTTCACCCACCCACCCAACCATGTTAAATATAATATCGATCCTAGCGCGCACGCTTAAATTCAAGAAAGGTGGTTATGTCTAATCTCATGATGTGTGAAATGTTTGTCCTTACCTTACATGGGTAACACTTATCAAACTCAAATAACAAACATATTTCCAAGCATACACCACCCCTTGATTGATTTCTCTGTTTTCCTCCAAATCTAATCATGTGGTTGCATTTCAGCGGATGTAAAACCGCGTGGGAAAGCATAAACTAGTGACAAAAGCATGATTGATCTTAGTTGGATATGTAACTAACATAGCCACATGGGATGGGATTGTTTGTGTTTATTTGCTTGCTAACACACAGCTACATGAATACAAACAACAACAAATGAAAAACATCGGACATGGCACACTGATGTATGTTTGTTCTCTTGGGAGTATGAGAAAAAAGAGAGTAGCATATGTCAAGGTCAAGTTCCTACCCCGTCCATTATAATAGAGGCCTTCAAAGCGACACCAATAAACGACATTTGTGTAGAATGGGTTGTGGCCGTGCAATGATTTGGTTTGGACTTTTCAAATAAAATCAGGTATGCCAACAATAATCATGTCATCAATGCTATCCCCTCATCTCTGGGCTTTCTTTTGTTCATGAAAGCCAACCAAACATCATACCAACCCCCAAAGAAATTTTATCTATCTGCACAGTGGCATGAATGTGTTTGGACCTCTAGTGCCATTTCTCGTCAAATCAAATAATATAGTAAACAGGAGGCGTTTTTTCCCCAAAAAAAATTAAAAAAAAGGTTGCAAACATGCTCATGCTAGATGAAGATGTAATGATGATAGAAACCTATTGTCCAAATTAATTAAAAAAACAGGGCATCGATAATCAAAAGCCCTTTCTTTGGGTGGTCGTTGAGGGAGGTGTTTCATTATTTATGCCATTTAATATAACAACGCGTGGGACATGCAATTGTACGATAAGCATTGGAACGGGATTAAAAAATAATTTCATGAATTAACAAATTGACGATGAAAGGTTAAGCTGTCGGTCACATGGAGAGCGGTGCTGGGGCTGCTTTCAACGCTTAACTTACCTCGGACATTACGTCAAGAGGCACCATTGTCCACGTCAATAGTGACCAAGCCGACGGTCACATGGGTGGGCTGCTTCAGGTCAAAGTTGCATCATATATTGAGAGTTTTAAAGATTTGTTTCGCTTGTGCGTTGTTGGTGTTGACGCATTCATTTTGTCCCAAACAAATTGTTTAACAACGTATGTTTGTGGGGATGAAAGAGAGCAACTTAAGGAATTATGTGTTTTGAGGTTAAGCAAGGTTTTCAAGTTAAAGTTGACCCGTGACACTAACCTATAAAATAGAAATAAGTGCACCAAATCATATCAAGTTTCTCCCTAATGTCCACTTATACATGCATCATGCTTCCCACATGAAGCTTCTGAACCAATTATAATTTTTAGACAAATCCGGAAGATGAAAAAAATAATGCAACAAGATCTAGTTTTTAAGGATACGCGCTAACGCTGTCTTTCATTAATGCACAAAACTTTTGAGGTGTCATGATTTAATTTGTAGACTTTGCAAACATCAAGCATACTCAGAGATGTGGGACCGTGCTGATTGAAGTTTTAAATCAACGTTTAAGGTGTTCTATTTATGTTTGTATATATGCATGTTTTTTAAAAAAGTGTTTTTTAGCCATTATTATTTAATGTTTTATAAATTAAAAGATTTAAACGATATGGTTAGGTAGTAGGTAGTGGTTAGTTGGTAAATTAGCTTAGTGAAGGGAGAAGAGAATCGTAGCAAAGTTGGCAAGTTGGGAGGAAGGATTAATATAAGTTGGATTAAAACACGTTTAAAAGATAAATTTTATATAGAAAAAAATATAATTAAAGCAAGTAAAGGCCATAGCTTTGGTCAACCTACTTGTTGGTAAGCCAACTTATCGTTAATTCAACAATTAATGACCAATTTAAATAAAATATTGGTATAGTACACAATAAACTTAACAATATTCATATCCTTAAGACACATAATTGTATATTTTAGTCATCAAACACATGCATTTTCCTATGACATGTGATCTTTCATTTATGGACATAACTATCACACCTCCTCTAGTCATTATATTGTGTAAGGCATTACTATTATATTATGTAAGTAGATTCCTAAAGTAAAATTAAAATGAAAACTCATTAAACATTAATAATCAATTTATAAAAAATGTATTTTTTCCATCAAACAACTTTTCTTAAATAGAAGTCCTCAACTTGCCTTCAATTTTAAGAACCACTTGAATTTCATACATCTCTTGGGAATTTATATATTTATATGCATTTTATGAAAATTGGAAATTTTTATTACGTCCAAGAAATCATAAAGGATTTGTTGGATGGTTATCATATTTTATAATAGTAATAAGCATTACATGAAATATAAAGATTAATAGCAATACTTTGATGTTTAACTTCAATGTTTTCACATGACAACTTCAATTTAGAAAAAGTCCTCCAATATTGAATCCTTGTCACCTTTAACAATTGTTGCATTATGTGTAATGATATCTTCTTTACACTAATATGAGAAAATTTTCTCTTTGATGGTTAAATTACCTAATAATCCTCCAAGTTTTAGTGTTTAAACCCACATGACAATTACCTATATATACTCTTTGAAGTGATGTTGAAAATCTCAACTTTTTTACCTAAGCCTTATTAATTTGATTTCATGCATTTTAGTTTTAAGCCTTTGTCAATGAATGATTGCAACATGGATAAATGCAATTATTCAAAGTATTATTTGTAGATTTATGATTAGAATGTAACATTGTTGTAAAATTAAGATCAAGATTAGTGTTCCATATTTTATTACTCTTACATTTTAAAAAAAATTCTATTATTTTATTTTCTATGTTAGTATATCTTTTCAATTTTAACCATTACCTAAATTTTATACATCTTTTATGAATCTCATATAGGGATCACTACTTGTTTCTTAAGTCGTAACACTTGCATTCAAGCCTAGGCACAACCACTTGAAAGAGGTTAGGCTTTTGCTCATCCACAACCCTTCTAAGACACAACATTGATAGGATGAGCATTGAGCCTTTGGATGATGATCCTTTTTTTTTTTTTTACAAATCTCATACATTTTATATTTATTTTATAAATTAACAATCCCTCAAGCCCTATATGTCTTGGCGTGTACCTATGCTTCAATTATTTCATGTTCTAACACCATATATATAATAAAAAACCTAAACTTTAAAACATTTCCAAATAATAACTCAAATTCATAAAATTATTTATTATCAATACTTTTTTTCCTTTCGGGAGGGCGAGGGGAGGGGGGTGCCTGGGTGTTAAACCCAAAATAAAAAAGAATATAATAATATTAAAAAACTTAGGAGTACATCAAATCAACAAAGCGAGTGTCTAAAGAAAAAACCCAACAATTTTAGGGATATCTTTTCAAGTTTTCATCCATACAATCAATCCTATAAAACCTTCCTTCTAGGGTAGGAAAAGGAATAGGCCTTACCATTGTTCAAAAGCACACTCAGTAGTTTTCACTTCTTAAGAAAGAGTTTCTTATCAAGAGAAGGAGAAAAATCTCATTTAGAAATAATGTACAAATAATAACAAAAGTTGAAAGTTTTGCATCCATATGCCTCCAAAATAATATGAAATTGATATATGAAATAAATTAATTGTTTACTTCCAATGCCAAACAAAATTACTTCATATTAAAAACCTTTAAAACATCATTTTTAAATTAGTTAGTGATAGGCTGCTCAAGTGGTTAGCTATTGATGAGTGGCGAGGTACCCTTACACTCAACCATACGAAACGAGCGTAGCACACGCGATCCGGTCGAACTCTGCAGATGGACTAGCTGTGGCACCTTGATCGTTAACCTTAGGTCGCAGTTCGTTGTCTTCCCACCTGGACTAATTATTAGCTTTGTCACGTATGGTTTAGTCCAGAGTGAGGTGTATGATGTGTTCCTAATTCTAATGCTACTCCTGAAGGCAGTGGGAAATAATATTAACTAAGCTAAGCTAGGAGGAAAAGGTAAGAAAGTCTAATCTAGCATAAGTGCGACGAGCAGCCAATTCCTTGATCATCCATACACATCTTGGACCTTGTGCATGACTACCACTGGGATTACCAAGCACAGATCCTAGGTACGCCACTGGGATACTAAGTAGTCACACTTAAATGCTCGTAATCAAGTCGTACTCGTTCCTCGTTCTAGGAGTTTACGGGTGAGAGAGAAAATAGTAAATAACAATTAAATAAACAAACAAACAAATAAATAACAAAGTGAATGCTGCAATGATGAAGTAATCTCGATCTTTATTGCTAGTCATGTGCGTGTCCAAGTACGTCACACTCGAATAAAGAATGTCATACAATTACATTCACCACATTGCGGGCAGACACTAGAAAAATAATCTAACTCTGGAGGGATCAAACTGCCAGAGTTTCACTACAATCTAAACTCTAATTATGAAACAAGGGAGAGCCGCTTCTTATTTATAGACATTGCGACGGATTGCGATATCATGTACCCGATATCGCGGCCCATGTGATATCGTGTCCCATCATACCCCCATGACTGAATAAAAACTTGTCCTCGACTTACAAAGAGAACAAGTTCCATTGATTACACAGTGGATAGGTATGAGATTATTAATTGAAAATAAAATAAAACAATGCCTTAGTGTGGAAAGACACAACACAGAAAAAATGCTACAACTACAAAAAATGGGAACTCATGTAGTTCCTGGTGGCGGTGGCTCCTCCATGGGTGCTTTCCCTTTGTCATGTGCTCTAGGCTTTGAAGCTTGATGGCATTGAAGTATGGCCTGGAGCTTCTCCTCTTCGGTTCGAGGATCTTGTGTCGTCCATGCGAGTGTTCCGATGTTTGATGGAGTTGGCACCTCCCACGGACAGGGTAGTTGTAGGAACATTTGATTAGCTTTGACATACCACTCTGCGAACACTCGTCGTTCCTCTCCATAGGCTCTGGCTTTGTCTTTGTATTCGTGAAGCTTTGTTAGCCGTCGAGCCAAGTCGGTTGCTACATCTTTCTGTCCTTGGTAGCTTGCTTTTACCACCTCGAGTTTAGAATTTGCAACATCCAATTTTTCAACCAGCTTCTTGCGTTCTACAAATTCTGCCTCATATTTGAGATGGGTGGAAGCTACTTGCTGCTCGAGCTCTATTCTCGAGTGCCTTGCTGTTAACATGGCAAGGTTGGCATATCGAAGGTTTGCCAACTCCATGTATTCTATCAAGTCCTGGATCTACAGGTCCTGATTTTTAACTTCTACTTGATGGGCGAAGGCGTAAGTGTCCAATATGGCCCTCCAATTAGTGTGTTGAGCACTGATAGTGTTGATTTGAGCCTTGGCCATATGGATCTCCTTCTCTAGGATTTGTTTATACATCCCCACCTAATCACGGAAATGCTCCTTCAGCTTCTCGTGTTGTTTAACCTCATTTTGCCACACGCTTATCTCAATTGCTGATTTTTGGGGAATAGCGCGTACCTCCTCCATTGAGAGGGTTCAATTCTCTCTGGCTAAATGACTTACATCTCGATTGACTTGAATGAATTGTTCTTGTAGCTGATGAAAGTGTTCATCGAGAACATTCTTTTGTTTCTCCACAGAGGTCAACTGAAAGTTATCTGCAACCAACTGCTTATTTTCTTCTTTTAAGGCCTTAAGTGCCTTAAGATGTGCATGGGTTTGCGCTTGTGATGCGGAGGCATCCCAAACAGCTGTCTCCTTTTCTCCTACCACCTTCTTATTCTCTCCTATTAATTTCGTTAGTTGCTCCATTCTAAAATTTTCTAGCTGGTCTGCGGGAACAAATTGTAGAGGATCTCGCTGTGCTGCTTGTAAGGCTGAGAGCTACTCTTGTAATTTCTGCACTTCCGCTTCAGCATGCCCAGCCCTTACTTTGGATATGACCAGCTTCTCCTTTGTGAAAATGAGGTCTGCTTGAATTGCTGTTACATCTTGGGGGATGTCAAATAGGGACGTCATCACTTGCCCTGTTTGAAACAATCTATCAAGTGCATCCTCATGTTCTATAGGAGTCATCGAGGTCTCGGCAAGAGTTTAAGCATCCCGTGCTCCTGAGAGATCTGTCGGTGTCACAACAAGTATATTGAAAGATTCTTTGATGTGATCTATGACCACTTCTGTAGCTCCCGCGGCATTCTGGTGTTGCATGACCACCACAGTGGCCCCTTCACCAGTCTCTAACTACACTTGAAAAGATGTCGTGTTTCCTGAGATTTGTTGCGACCATATACTTTCCCCTCCTCCTATTTGAATTGACAGTTCGCCCCTTGTGCGATTTAATGAAATAGTAGGCTGATCGGCATCATCGATGACATGGAAGAGGTTTGCGTCATCACGACTTCCCCAATTGACCGTCTCAGCGATGGTCCTCAGATGGCTCATCGATGGTCTGTAGTCTTGCAGCAGTGGCGGCTGATCTTGACCTGTGCCAGGCTCTGCTTCTTATTGTTGGCTGGGACCTGTGGCTGGAGGTTGACTAGGTCCTGCAAGTTGAGTTGTAGGTGGTCCAGTCATCTGTTCTTCTTCTTCATTTGGTCTCAGCCCTTTGCCAGTGCTCTTTCTTAGAGCTAGCACCTTTAACAATTCAACATAAGAAGCATTCTGGGCTTTTCGGAGGACGTCATTAGTGTACCCTCGAATGCCAGCGTGTTGGCACAATTTTTTGATAAGACAGGGGAAGGGCAACGCCATCTTCCCTAACTTCCGTTCTTAAAATTGCCTTAGGATCTCCGTTAAATATAGATGGGGAAGGTTAGTGTTAACCTTTCCCATCAACACTGCACCTCCTCTGGCTGCATACATTGATATTCTTTTGAGGCCCTTTGTGGGGAAGAGGTGATAGGTTCCAATTTTGAAATAAACTTTCTCTTCCGTCGTCAGCTCACTAAAAGCTTTATCTTTGCCATAAGCCTTTCCTAACCAATCCTTTTGCACATCAGGGTCTAAACGGGTAGATAACCGAGCAACATGAGGCCCTGTGTTCGGAAGGTTTAACACTTCTGAAATAGCCTATGCAGAGAAATCAACTGTCACACCACAAATGTTAACCATGGTGCCTTGCTCCCTATTTTGCCAGAACTGGTACATCTCACCTAAGTACTAGGCACTGCTTTCAGAGAGGATAGGCCATAAGGGAGACCCCTTGAGGTGATCCCTAACAACCTCAGGAGCGAACTTTGCAAAAGATTCGAAGTTTAGCTCCACAATCACCGCAGCGAATGTGGATTTCTCATGGATATCCTGAACACACTCCGGGGGCAACGTGAGTTGTTGTCTCGGTTTAGGTACAGTAGTAGCACCTCCTTCTGCCTGCTCGGAGCGTCTGGTAGGAGGTTCTTCTTGATAGACGTTGAATGATTGCACCTCCTATTCTGTATGTTGTCCGGCAGGGCCTTATCTTCCACCTTTTCGAGATTGTTTTGCTCCACCTTGAACAGGACCCTCCGGTTGTGCACGTTTCGAGGCCATTCTGCAATCACATGGATCAAGTGTTAGTAAGGTTATTTTTAAAGTCAAGTTATACCTTACTACTTGCCTTAATTGAAGATCTTATGTTATAACGTGTGATCGTGCCCGAAAATTGTAATAATGGGTCTTGTGACTTAAGTGGTTTTCATTTTAATCTCCCAGTGTACCTAAGGTCATATGATTTTTGGCACAATTATTCTAAGTGTTAGTGTTAATTACCCTAATTGATGTCCTTTGGACGATGATAAATTTCAAAAAAGTTAGGCACTTTCGGTAAGTGTCTCTCCTCCACAACTAAATTGAACACTTTGGGTTCAAGTAGGTTCAAACGAAATTAAAATCAGAGCACCAGTGAGCAAGATATGAGTGAAAAAGCAAGGGTCATGCAATCGCAAGCTGTAGAGAAAAATTTTAAAAACTCCCCCCACGTGAATGGCAAAATGATGCTAAGTGTTGCAGCGGGGGTTCCTATTTATAGGTAAATAGGACGTGATATCACGTATGATACATCGTGTATGTGATATCACGTGGGATGCAATATTACGTACGCGATATCTCGTCCCTAGTGATGTGAGACATGAAAATACCAAATTTTTAATGATTTTCTTGAAATTAATGTTGGAAATTGAGGACATTTTCAAGTATTAAGATGTCTTAGGGTAATTTCATTGATTCGAGAGGCACTCTTAATGATAATGATGTGAACTTTAGCAATAAAAATTTGGCGGTTATGAAAAAAGGAAATGTAATGGTACATTGGAATGTTAAAATTTAGAGGAATAATAGTAGGGAAAGAAAATCAATTGAAAAATTAAGTTGAGGGTAAGAAATTGTGTGTTTGAGCTAGAGAATCAGTGAAGATTACGAAAAATTACACAAGTGGGTCCTTCCCAAAGTAGGTTTCAACCTATTATGCCCTTGTGTAACCACACTTAAAGTGTCTGTGGGCACGAGAAGGGTTAAAGGTAATCCGCACTAACTCCACAAAACACACACATGTAAATATCACCAGAATGAGATGAAAATTCTATGCTACATGGGACATGAGCTACAATTACATGAACAGTAAGATGAGACGAACTAAAGAAAGGGATTGGAGAGATTGGGACATGAGGTAACTGNTAAGGGAGGAGTGATTTTTGTTTTATGGCACTTCATTTTTTCTTTCNAAGGGAGGAGTGATTTTTGTTTTATGGCACTTCATTTTTTCTTTTTTTCTTTTTTTTTTCTTTTTTCACTTTACTGAATCCAGAGAAGCCGCCAACCTTCAGGCATGGGTGCATGTCTTTCCAGTGGGACCCCCTAGAACAGCGTTTGATTTTGAGTGCCCTTTTGATTACTCTTACTCCCATTTTTCATTAGATCTACAAGGATCTTAGTATGACCACATTACATGATAACACCCACAGTTGTCACCAAAGAGAATCCGCAAGTCCCCTTGATGTCACACCCTTATCATTCCCTTGGTCCATCCTTCTTCATTCTGGGTATAATGAACATAAAATTAATTTTAAGTTTAAAAATTTCAAAAATATCACTGTACCCTCGGACAGAACCTCTTATTTGAAGAATGGATGAGTGGGTGTAATGGGCTCACTGTTCTAAATAATTGATCACTCATGACTTAATAACATAGAATACACCTCAACCAATGATCCACATGAGTGTTTTATTCATAGATGAGATTACTTACAAAAACGTAAAAAGTCAAAAACACAAAAAAGATAAAAAGATAAACAAAAAGTTGAAAAATGAAAAACTGGAAAACAAAAAGTTGTAAAATCAAAGAAAATGAAAAATATTTATTAATCCTTCTTGTTATTAGAATGGGGGATATCCCCCATAACTAATTAGCTGAGGATGACAAGGATTAATAAATGGAAGATGAGGATCCTTGCATGTTGGAAGTATTGGGGCCTAGTCATACTTTTCTCCTCAGGGTTCACACACTTGATTATAATAAGTATAGTGTGGCACTTTATACGATGTAGTTCCAGGATAACGAGTTGACCCACTATGGTATTTGTGATTGTTAGATGGTATGCAAGGATTAGGTTGATGCCTCTCATGGTTGTGTTCATTGGGCCTTATGGTTGTTGGAGTATAAGTTGGTGGCCCTGATAAAGTTACATGAGGCGTTGGGTTCAAAGGTAAGGGTGCACCATAGTGTGGGACTTGTGCTGAGTTGGAAGATGCAGTGGCCTCGGAATTGTGTTGTCCCTTCTTACGGCTGTGTTTAAAGAAAGGACACTTTTGATGTTGAGGAGGCTTTTCACTACTGTTAGTACTAGTAGCACAAGTGTTGTTCATGGGCTGTTGCTATGGCATAAACACCTAGGAACAGTTGGTGGCATTGTGGAAGGAGGGAAAGGATGAGAATGTGGAAAGTTAGGAGGAATATAAGGTGCACAAGGTGGTGGTTGTGTTGGAGGCATGGGTTGATGGTATTGTGGAGAGTAGTATTGTGATGAGATAGAGTATGTTGGCCCAAATGGAGAAACAGGATGTTGAACGTGATAAGCATTTGAGTTTAGAAAATGTGAAGGGTGCCTTCAGTCTAGGGGTGGTCTCCTCCACGACTGGGATGGTTGCCACTGTGGTCTAACACAGTACCTCTGTACGAACTCTGGATGTAATGTGTTTCCCCAATGCTCACGTAAATGTAACAATATTGGGCATTGGCCTTTGGGGTGATTGTACAGGCATATGTTGCATTCATATCTATGATTGGCAGTTGAGCACTTATTTTCCTTATCCCTTCTTTTCAATTGTCTACTATTTTGTCCTGCTTCTTGGGTTGTCAAAACTCTATCTCCAATATTATTGATATATTCTCCACACTTTTGATACATCCATTCTAACATCTTATTGATCTTTGCCTCAGCTTCCTCTAATGATTATTGTATTGGCAAAGATGATGTTTCCACCTTGAGATTGGTTGATTTCTCCTTTGTAAGATCATGGACCTTTGTTGAGTTAATATTTTGGTCCTGTTTATGTTTTTCAACACTCTCCCATCTAGCTAATTCTCCTTCTTCTCTTGCTACCCGCTTAATAAGCTCTTGGACTTGATGGGTTCGTAGGTTGTATAGTTGACCTTAGGCATATGTTCCTAAGGTCTTTCTTGTTTCATTACGTAGTCCATCAATAATATGGTACATTAGCCTTTCCTCAAAAAACCCATGGCCTGGAAAGTTGTTTAATAGTACATAATATCTTTCGAAGGCCATGTCCAAGGGTTCATGTTTTGCTTGTTTCCATCCTTGGATTTGTTTCCTCAAGGCAGACACTCTTGCGTAGGTTTGATATTTTTCATTAAAGACTTCTACCATTGTTGACCAGCGTCTTATTGAATTTGGTTTTAACGATCTATACCATACTTTTGCTTGGTCAACGAGTGTCATAGGAAAGAACTTGATTTTTTGCCAACTGTTATCAATGTTATTCCATGTGCAGGCATCATAGAAGGCTTGTAAATGTTGATGTAGATCTAAGTCATACCCTCCTGAAAATTTAGGGAAGTTTTTTAAATCGAGCCTGGGTAGACGACTCTCTTTATGATGTCTACAGGAGATTCGAACAACCTTCTGTATTTGCGTTCGGCTTGTAGTGACCAGTAGGGGTTTATCATCATCGGGTAAGTTATGCTTTCGTGCATTGGGATGACATTGCTTTTGTTGATGTTTATAAGAAACCCCCACCT
>MNCI01000606.1:147581-168737 GCA_015680685.1 Gnetum montanum | reverse complement strand
CTCGCCGCTCATCAAAGAGTAACATCCATTTGGAATTGGTAGACTAGTCAATCACTATTCCTTTGGGATTAGTAAAGGACATTGTGACCACAGTTTATGGGTGGTCCTACCTTGTTGTTTTTCTGATGATCAAGGTAGAAAATTGTAAAGGTGACTTCCCCATCATTATGGGAAGGGCTTGGTTAAGCATAGTTGATGCATGAATGGGCCTAAGGGACCTCTCCTTGGAAATCTTCAAGGAGAATGAATTTGAACATTTAGAGAAGAAACGTGATCCATGCATCACGTACAACAATAACAAGTGCAATTGCATGTAGAAAATCTGGTTCATTAAAAGTACATTTATTAAAGCATGTAATTAGTGTGCACATGAAAAAAATATCCAAAGGTTCCTATACACAGTAACCACAAAATAGGAGGACACCCAGTGGTTGACAACTAACTCTAACAGCAACATACTATGCATGGAACCTACTGAGATCTTGACATGTGCTTATGTCAAAGGCATGGATGAACTTGAGCAAGTTCATCATCAACTCTTTAATGATGAAGATGATGATACCTATTGGAAAGAGTTGGAAATCCCTAAAAATTTCAAGCATGATCCTCTAGAGTTAAAAACTCTACCAACTAGCATGGAGTATGCATTTTTAAATAATTGCAAGCTAGTTATAATCAATGCAAATATTGCTCCTAAACAAAAAGGCAAGCTATTGAAGGTCATCAACAAATGACCAACAACCTTTGCTTGGTCATATCCCAAACTAATAAGAATCAATCCAAGGATATGCCAACATTGCATCTACACTGACCCAACCATGAAGCTAAGAAGGTAACTATAGAGGTAGCTGAACCCCAAGTTGAAGCAAATAGTCAAGGAGGAAATAGAACAACTCCTCAAGGGAGGGTTCATCTATCCCATCACAAATTGTGAGTGGGTTAGCCCACTCATAATTGTGCCAAAGAAAGGTGGCAAGTGGTGGGTTTGCATTGACTTTAGGCTATTTAAAGTTCATTTCCCATTGTCATTTTTTAACTAAGTGTTGGACACTATCTCCGGGCATTACTATTATAGCTTCTTAGATGTTATAATGGCTATAACTAGATCCAGATCGTGCTAGAGGACTAGGCCAAGACAACATTCATGAGTCTCTAGGGGACTTTTGCATATTGTAAGATGTCATTTGGTTTATGTAATTCCCCTACAACATTTTAATGCCTAGTCCTTAGTATTTTTCAACAGAAAATTAGTAGCAGGGTAGAATTCTTTAGGGATGACTTCTCTACCTATGGGGCTACATTTGAGTAAGCCTTGGATTGCATTGAGTAGGTACTGAAAATATGTGTTGAAATAAACCTTAGGCTATATTATTAGAAAATTCATTTAATGGTCCAGGAAGGCATAGTATTGGTACATAAAATTACTCAAGTATGGATTGAGGTAGACCCAAAAAAGATAAGTTTCATCCAAGGAATCACATGCCAACCAGAGATAGTTAAAGACATTTGATCATTTCCTAGACACACTAGCTACTACCAACAATTCATAGAGAATTTCTATAAGATCACAAAGCTGTTGGTTGAGCTTACAAAAGAAAGATGCACCATTTGCCTAGACCAAGAAGTGTGAACATGCATTCCAACTATTAAAGGAAAAGCTTGTAGAGACTCCAATTCTACAAGCACCAGACTAATCCAGGCCATTTCATATAATGATAGATCCATCTAACTATGCCTTGGGAGCTATGCTTATGTAGTTGGATGATAACAAACATCCATATTACATTCACTATGCAAGCCAAAGCATTGTAGGTGCATAGTTGAATTACACCACAACTAAGAAAGAACTACTATAAGTGGTGTATGTTCTCAAAAAGTTTAGGCACTATGTGCTTAACTACAAAGTATTTGTGCTCACAAATCATAATGCCATCTGCTTCTTAATGAACAAGCCAATGGTGAGCCCCTGTATCATATGATGGCTCAGGATCTTGCAAGAATTCAATCTCATAATGGTAGATCAAAAAGGAACTAAGAATGTGATCGTTGACCACCTCTCTTGATTAAGATGGGATAATAAAAAGGAGGAGATTCCACTCTCTAATCAATTTTCAAATGAACTCCTCTTTACAAGAGCAATAAATGACCAAGTGCCCCTTGAACAACATTGGTATGCTAGCATCCTCACTTACCTTCTTACTCAAGAGATGCCATAAGATTTGGATCATAGGAAGAAACAACAATTTCTTCATCAAGCAAACTACTTCATGTAAATCAATAGATACCTTTACAAGGTATGTGCCAATGGCTTGGTTCATTGGTGTGTCCCTAATGCGAATCAATTGCACATTCTCAAAGATGCTCACGAAGGTCCTTGTAGAGGTCGCTATGTAAGGAGATGCATGGTCATAAAAATCCTGATGGTAGGATACTATTGACTGACAATCTTTAAGGACATCCATCAATTTATCTGATCTTGTGAGCATTGTCAATGATATAGTGGGATGACTGCTCAAATGAAGGATCCTCAATAGTGGATTCAATCATTGGAGCCCTTTGACATATGGGGCATAGACTTCATGGGTTCCATCACACCCATGACCAATGGAAAGGCATATATCATCATAGCAATCGACTACTGCATCAAATGGGTAGGAGCAACAATCATCACTAATTATACATCATCCACTACTACTAAATTTGTGAAACAACATATTGTAAATAGGTTTGGGGTGCCATGTGCATTGATTTCTAACAATGGAACTCATTTTATATGTGCCACCTTTTGAAAGTTGATGCAACACTTGAGGGTTGAACAAAAATTAACAACACCCTATCATCCCCAAGCCAATGGTTAAGCAGAAGTCATCAATAGGAAGATTACAAATATCCTAACAAGGACCATAAGCAAATATAGGAGCGATTGGAGAAAAAAACTCAAGGATGCCCTTTGGGCTTACCACTCAACATGGAAACTTCCTATTGGCTACTCTTCCTATGAGTTGGTGTATGGAAAACTTCCAATGCTCCCAATCCAATCCAAGCTCCATACACTCTCAACAACTTGTGAGTTGGACCTTGATCTGAGCCTAGCACAAAAAGAAAGATTAATCAACTTGAATGTGCTAGATAAAAATTGAATAATAACCCTATCTTTGAATGAAGTGCACAAGGCATATAACAAACAACAACATGACCATAGAATATAAAAAGTGAAATTTCAAGCCTGAAACCCCACACACGTATCCCACACATGTATCCCAAAAGACAAAGTTCCAAATGTTGTGGGAGAGATCTTATGTAATTGATGAAACCTTTCCTTCTGGGGCCATGACCATATACAAACCTGAAAGCCCAAATAAAAAGTAGCTGATCAACATCCAACAAGTAAAACCTTTCCATGAGCCTAAGCAAGCCAATGCAACAAATACCTCAATGGATGGAACACCATGCTCAATTTTTCAGATCTCCTCCTTCCAACTTAGTCATGGGGGAGATGGCCATCCATGCTAATCATCTATATGGCTCCTCAATTTTTCTATTTTTTATTTTTTATTCATGTTTTTAATTTTTCAAGTTATTTATTTTACACCTTTTGATTTCAAAATTTTCTTCTTATTTATATTATTTTTTGTTTTACATCATCGTTAGTACATTTGAATCTTTCTTGGATATTTTACACTTTCTTATATATTTTACTTTGTTTTGTTAAATGTGATTTTCAAATTTTTGCCAATAAAAGTGTTTTATTGCCATAGGACACAGTGGTGCTATAGTTGTTACTAATGGTGGTTTTTGCTTTATGTTTTGTTTGCTAATTTCTGCTTTCTATTTTTGAATTTTTGTACCGATGACTCAATCATGGTTCCTTTTTCATGGAATAGGCAATGAGTCCACGACATCGATCCATCTACAAACTCTATGGTTTTCCTTATTCTAGAAGTTTGAGGTTCCTTTCATTAAGATAACTTTTAATAAATTTATGACCTTGGTAGTTTCTAGAATTGGGAAGAATTCAAAGGTTTTCACATAGTGTGACTTCAAGAAAACTCAATACTCTTTGTATTCTTCTACTTACGTGGGTGCTTAAGTGTTTTTTCATAGACTTATTACCGTTCCCTTCTAACCAATAATAGGAAATCAAATAAAGTCTTTGCATGGTGTGGTTCACATCCAAAAGGAAAAAATAAATAAGAAAAGAGAAAAAAACAAAAACAAAAAAAAACATGATGGGAAGCACTTGTTATGGGACTAGAAAGACATGTTACCCATGCTTGAAGGTCCCCTCTAACTAAGGCCCTCTCTCACTTTCTACTTCTCTTTTCTTCTCTTTATGAAATATTGGTTGTTTTGTGGGAGCACTCTTGTGTCTCAAGGAGGTGGATCAATCTTGAAGTGGTGATGTAAAGTCACTAAAAGAGGTTGGTTTTGGTCTAGACTAAGGATGGATCTTCTCAAGTCAGTTTAAACACAAACTCCACAAGGGACTTCTTATGACCTTAGTTTGGAATTCCATTCCCCCTTCTCCGTCATCCATCTATGTTGTCCATAGCTCACCTCACTACTAGTGTCCATGCTCTTGACTCTATGTCTTAGTCTAACATATTTGAATTCTTAGGTAGAATCTTCTAGGTTTTTTTCCTTAACTTCTATCAACCATTAATCACCTATGGGGCCCACAAACTCCCTAATTTGAGGTTATACAAGGGCAAACAAGGCATGTGCCTACTATGGGAAGGATCCACTTGTATATCCTTTGGTTGGATTCCTTAAGTACCTTATCCTTAAGCATTATTGCAATTAGAATCTTTCGTACACCCATCTTTGGCATCACACCATGTGCTCCTTTACTTATTTTATTCATTAAAATCATTCTCTATCAATTTTTTCAATTTTTTAGCTTTCAAAGATCCTCTTCAATGATTTTATCATATTCTTGGCTTTTCTGGGATTCCATAGACCCCAAATTCATTGAAATTTTTCTTATATTTCTTGAGATATTCAAATTTCAAAATTTTGGCCTATGAGCCTTGTCAATAGATTAGACCTATATATGAGGCCTCATATATAGGGCTTAATTGATGTGGTAGAAAAATAGTATACATATGCGTGACCCCACTTTGAAATTTTTACATTTTCTCATAAACACCAAGGGAATTTTTCAAATTTTTAGAGCCCATAACTTCCTAACCGTTTATCCAAATCACTTTGTTCTTTGACCCTATAGCTACTGAAGGTAAGCTCTTCATCATGGGGGCCACAAATGTGCCATTTTTAATAGAAAATTTTTTGTGATCTTTCTAATTCCCACAAAGGTTTAACTAAAAAATCAACTATTAAACACTAAATTACAAGAGTTAAACCTTTCCAACAAGCTTCGGTGACAACTAGAATAAATAATTAATAAAATAATCAATTTGTTATGGTCCAACCTTAGCCAAGTGTAACTAACTAACAAAAGAAGGTATTCAAAAATTTAAAGTTACACATTATATCTACTAATCTATGGATGTATTGTGATCGCATATGGCATCAAAAGGGTAGCACACATAGGAAGCATGACTATCGTAACCAAGGAAGAAATGGCCTAGAATGAGAAAGGGCCAAGAATAACCCCAAGAAGAACTGCTTGCAACCCATAGCACAAGTCCTCTTAGGGAAGAGGTAGAGGTAGAATCTATCTGACAGATTCCAAAATTAATAGCAATAGCAAAACACTCCCATTAGGATGATGCACCAGCACAACCAGCAAATCTTGAGATGACCTTAATAAAGGCTTGCCTAAATCAAATCAAATCAAGGAAGGTCCAAAAATCAATGTTCCAAGAGTTAAATTTTGGCCCTTTCCTGGAGCATGCACTAAGAGAAGTGTAGAATCAACTAAAGACCTCTCTCATGTAGCCTATCATCACTTCCACTGGGGAGTGGTACATGGGAGAGACATTCCTATTCTGGAACAATGGCAACCCAAATAAATAGTAAAAATCAAGAACATCTCAATGTCCTACTCAGTGTAAGCCATTACTGTAGTGCTTGGGTTGCTAGAAATAAGGACAAGTCTTACTAAGATCCCGATGTAGGCAGATCCCAGTATTAAGAAAGAATGTATGTGATAGTGCTATGACGTCAATTGTAAGGAGTTTGATGCACTCACACTAGTAGAGAGGATTCATTAAAAGATTGTGGCCTTCCACCTCAGTCCCATGGTGAGGCCAAGCAAAATCATTACCTTCTCTACCTAAGTATGCACTGCTCTGAGTGGGAGATTCTTAGTCAACCTTCCACAGCTAATCTATTTAGAGATGGAGAAGTGATTTAAAGAAAATAAACATGGAAGAAAGGCACTCCCCTTCCCATGCCTCATTAGGAAACTTTATTGAAGGGAAGGGATAGTCTGTTACACCAATAATACAATCAAGACTGTTCCAGTTGCCAACTAGGTAGAAATGATGAAAGATAAGACTCCTACAAAAATTATCCAAGAAGAAGAGTAGCAACCATCACCTTCACCTACCACTCAAACAAATATGTCAAATGTTTGTGTAACTATCCAATGGTTGCACGAATATCGAGAATGGCTCTTGAGTGATTAAGAGCAATGAGTGAGAACAAGTGGTGGGGACCCATCCATCTATAGACTAGCAATGAATCACCTCACTAAGGTGGCTTGAATAATCAGTTTGATGAGTGGAGGTGGATCCATTTTCTCAGCCCAAAGAATGAAACTACCTATGAGATTAAATTCGAGTGCCAAAGAGGTCATGGTATCTCTCACAAAATAACAATCACTCCCAGAAATCTTTGTGAACACTGTAACCTTCTTGATGTTCCTAGACGAGGATGAGGGAGCAACTATATTGGTGATGTAGTGCCAAGGGTAGGAGATAGTAATAGAAGTGGTCGTAGATTGGATTGTCAAAATTCTCAACACACTTTGCAGCATCTGCACTAGATATCACTAAACTCAAAGATGTGCAGATGTCTACAAGAACCACAAGCTACAGAATAAATGCAACATAATATGAAGAACTGTTGGACTAACTGATGGGAACTAGGCAACTACTTCTAGATTCCTTTGACCTTCTAGAAAACATTATTGTAATCTAGTCAAAGCTACTTGAGGCAAGGAGTAAGAACATAATCTTGGAGGGGCAACTCGAAATAGCCAAGGAACTGAATGAATGCTTGGCTATTGAAGTTGCTGAATTAAGAGCCCAGATTATTGATCCTGCATTTCTCAACCCATCATTGACAAGAGACAAAGCTATAAAAAAACTTCACACTAAACTCAAAGGGGTTGAGGGTGTAATGGAAATGGTGGTGTTTTATCAATCCTTGGTAGAGGTCACATAGCACAAAATTTAGAAGGCCTTGGATCAAACCCACTAGGAAAATGTCCAATTGACTATAGAAAATCATCTATTGCAAAATGTTAATGAGTATAAGCAATAATTAACTGATTTCATCCATTAACAGTAGGAGCAACTTGCTAGAGCAAACAAAAAATTAAGGAGATTGGTAGAAAAAAATAAAAATATCTCCATGGAGAAGGTCTGTGCACTTCGCCAAAAAATTATGATCAAGGTAGCTACTTGGAAATCAGAGGCTCTCAAATTTGAAAGAGTCAAGGACCATTATAGAGAACATGTCGATCTACAAAAAGAAGTAAATGAAAAACATATTTGGTTGGCAAAGGCAAAAGTGAATGAAACCCTCCAATAACTCCAAAAAGGAAAAGAGTTGTGGCAACCCATCATTGATGAGATAGACACATATAACAAAGCAAAAATCCACATGAAGGAGTTGCAAATCGAGGAGATAATAAAGTATATGGAGCTTGCCAATCTCTATTATGCAAATTTGGCCATGTTGATTGTCGGATGGCCATGGTCAGAGCTCAATAAACAGATGGCCAACTTGTACTTATTGTACGAAGCTGAGTTTAAGCATCACAAAGACATCAAGAAAAAGCTTATGGTGGCAAATGTTGAACTTGAAGTTCTCAAGGCACAATTCACTTATCAACAATCAACTGCCAAGAACTTAGCTAGGAGGATGAACGACTACCAAGAGTTGTAGAACACAGTTAAGGTGTTTGACATTGAATGTAAACTGTTTGCTACCTAGTTTGTCAATGTAAAGGAAATGTTCTCGGTAATTCCCTGTCAATGAGATGTTTCTATTCTAGTCCACAGTGGTGATATCATGTGGATTGTGAATGATCCCCATAGTAAGGAGGAGAAGATGAAGGCATTACTTGATGCCTTTTGCCTTCTACCAAAGGTTGTAGCCATGGTAGGACAATCACAACCACCTTAGCTACTACATATGCCTGAAGTCGGCAAACATCCTTCAGAACCTTAGGAGCCACCACTGCCTGGGACTGTCTAATCTTCTCCACCACCTTCATGCCATCAGAGGAAGTGCTATCTAATTTTTGCGTAGTCATGTCATAGTGTTCAATTTTGTGTCATGAACACCACAATTTTGGTAATGTGTTGATCTATACATGTGGGCACTCAATTTTGTTATGTCAATTTGTTTTATTAAGAGTTAATCAATAATCCCATACCTTGCCAATTTTTTAAAGGAACTTGAGGACAAGTTTTCATTTAGTTGTGGGGGTATGATGAATGTCAAAGTGTTGTGTCGATGGGCCCTTATTCACATGGCCTCGTCGATGGGCCCCCATTAATGGGGTTCCATTTACATGGTGTTGCCCCGTTGATGGGGCTACACCAATGTAGCATCTTCTATGTCTACGGGGCCCTATCAACATAGCCCTAGAGTAAAAACTATAAATATGAGCTCCCTACTATGTTTATGGGCATTCAATTCATAGTAGTAGCTAAACTCTTACAGTTTTTACATTCAAAAGTTAGAATATTTTCCCAAGTGCCTACAGTAAGAGTCATTGAGTGTATGGATTTTTATTCAAGCACTGTTGTATTTGAGCATGACAATGTGTGCAGCAATAAAGACAAGCTTCTTGATAAACCTTATAGCATTTTGAATAGTTTAAATATTTTATTCATGCATTCAATGTTTTCAGTTATTTATTTAATTTTTTTCAATAATTAAGCTAATTAAGTAATTAAGCATGATAAGCTAGATATATTAAATAGATAAGTACGATTGCTTCGAGCATAACACATATTTGCTTGGTAATCCCAGCAACGTTATTACTTGGTGTGCCTAGTAGCGTAACGCTTGGTAACCTAGCAATGGATACATGGGTTCAGGACATGTACGGAAAGTGGGACCGGATGCTTATGTTAGGACTAGTTAGAGATTAGTTAAATAGTTTAATTAGATTAGTTCTCAATTTACTCATCTCTCTCTTTAAGCACCAAAACCATAAAACATAAAATGATAAAAATCATATGCCTCAATTACACTTAACCATACCTTTGTACTTCACAAGTGTAATTAGAAAGACAATGAACAACCATTAGGGCAAGGTTCACTTCCTAGAATACTAGTGTACTAGAAACTAAAGAGTCTGCGGAATTCGACCAAATCACATGTGAACACTTTGTGATTCGTAGGGTTGGCTATAGGGGTAACTTCAACTACTCATCAACATCTTTGGCAATGACACCAATGATGAGCAATTGGGTATTCCAATACTCCATCATATAAGTCATAAGCGTTCACATGTGACTAGATTGTAATTTGTGGATGGTTAATATAAGTGTGCTAGTGGTTGATAATCGGTTTACAATCGCTATCTTTCCACCTTGAGCTAGTGAAGTACAAGTAGTATGGTTTAGCTCTCAGTGAGGTATATGATCTCTTGATGTTGTTGGCTCATATTACTCCTAAGCATATTTAAAATGAGATATGAGAATAAAATCTAAGTCTAAATGATGACAAGAATATAAATCTAGTCTAGCCTATGGCAATGAGTAGTCATTCCTGTCTTGCCGTTCAAGTCTTAGGCTTATATAACCATTATTGGAATTTACCAAGTAAGTTCGCTACTAAGTGAATTAAGTAACTAGGTTACAAAATGATTACACTTAATGCTCAAAATCAATCGTGCTCATTCCACATTACTAATAAATGTAGAAAGGTAAAGTACTTTGGAAATGTAAAGAACTATACTAAAGTAAGCATATTAAGGAAATAAAAATGAAACTAAGTAAAGAAAATAGCTAAGTAAAATAAAGAAACTAAGTGGATGCTACAATGATGATAAATAATCTCAATCTTTATTGTCATGCAAAATTGTGTTCAACTACAACCCACTTGAATAAAGATTTCATTCAACTACTCAACACCACACTGCAGGCATTCACTCTATCGCTAAATATAAGTTACAAAACTAAACTAAAAGAGTTTTCCTAAGACTATTATGAAAGTTCGATCGTTCGATGCGACCCAAGTGTTGGTATTTATAGGAGTGAGGAGTGACCAAACCTACATCACATAAACAATGACGTATGCAAGGCTGTGATGTTATAGATACAATATCATAAATGCAATATGGTAGCTCATTAAAAACAGGTTTTATCATACCCCCACAACTCACTAAAACTTGTCCTCAAGTTAAAAAAGAAAAAAAAAGATAGAGTTCTTAACAAAATTGGAAGGTATACTCAAACTTGACTTAACTACTTGATTCTAAATGTGGCATTGTGGTTGGCCTCCACTCCAAAGGCCTTTAACGCTGCCAAGAGGTGATCTTTCTTTTCGAGGGCAGCGGCAATAGGAAATCAGGGATGATGACCTTGTTCAGCTTCTGTTGAATTTTTGTTTTGAAATCACCCCTTTTATTAAACATGAAATGGGTGAAAAACTTTTGAGCTTTTCTTGTAATGCAGAAAAATTGTGAATGATTGGAGTTGTGTACTTTGGAATTTTTTTGGGTTTTCTAATATCTCGTGGAAGTTTTTATGCCAATGGCCATAATCCGTGCCGGAATTTACCGACATAAAGATAATCATCTAGATTTGGGCATTGATGGCTTTTTTGGCTTTTTTAATTATCATTTGGCTCTTTATAGCACGGGTTGGCGGAAATAATTCATATAGTTTACATTACGTTTTTGTTTTTGGAATATAGGTTATGATGGTACTGATACACTCAACTGACCGATTATTGAATATACGGTATCGTAGATGCTTTTGAAAATCTGCGATGTTAAATTTGTGCTCGAGGCATCACCATCAATCATATGGATCACCTTAGTTATGATGGGTTCACGATTATGAGATTTATATTTTTAATATTTGTGCGTTTGTGGTAAGAGTACTATTTCGGTCTCAGGGCCGCACTGAGAAAGGAAAATATTCAAATCCGAAATGAGTTTCTCAACAAAAGGAGAAATGTCGCTGGAAATGTCGATATTGTTCCAGAGGTTTTTCAATTCCGTTTCTTCAGGAGCATCCAACAGAATCAAAGTAATCTGAATCAATATTTCTTCAATAGATAATTCCTTTGGATCGAAGTAAACAAGATGATTCGAATAGTTCTTGTACAATAGATTCACGATTACGAGATTTATATTATTACCTTGGTTTAGTAATGGAGGTTATACCGTTAAAAATTTTAAAAGTAATTGTTAAAAAGAATTCTTAAAAAAATTAAGGAAAAGAATTTTGAACCTTTTTTAAAAAAATTAGAAAAGAATTTTGAAGTAGGTACTTTTTAAGAAGTTAAAGTTTTCTAACATGAATTTAAAATTTTTCTGTTGAGTGGAATTTTGGAATAGGTGCCATTTAAGAAAAAGTTTTTTAACATGAAATAGATATAAGTTGAAAATTTCAATTTCATTAAGTTCATTACGCTTATCTATTTATAATTGATATCTTATTACTGATTGTGTACCTGATTGCCCTTTTAAAGATCCTTCTCGTTGACAGCCTTTCTATAGTTTTTTAACATGAAATAGATATTAGTTGAAATTTTCAGTTTCATCAAGTTCATTACTAATTGTGTACCTGATTGCCCTAATTCCTATTGTATATTTTAAAGATCCTTCTCGTTGAGAGCCTTCCTATCGTATATTTTCAAGATTCTGTTGATTGAGAACCTTTCCTTTGACGGTACCTTTCACGTCAATTGATATAAGCAGTTTTTGAATTTTACATTTACTATGACTTTTGAAATAGAGGTGGCATTCAAATGTAGCGATAGAAAGAGTGCTTTTAATGCTCATCTTTCCAACAAAAAAAATTTTCAGTTAGTGCCAAGACCCTCAAGCAAGGTCTTACAAAAGAAGTTCAAAATAGAAATGTGGATGTGGTTTTGAACCACGTCAGAATGGTTGTGGTGGATGCAGTGCCAAGTCATTGAGGGATGAGACATGGGCATGATGAGCCTTTTCTGTAATCTGCCTGCCACACGCCTTGTTTCTGCTGCAGTTGCTCACTTGAAGATGTAGAGAATTTAAATCTCTACCACCCACATTTCTTGTGGTTTTGAACCACGCCTAAATGGTTGTGGTGGATGCAGTGCAAGTCATGGAGGGATGAGACATGGGCATGATGAGCCTTTTCTGTAATCTGCCTGCCACGCCTTGTTTCTGCTGCAGTTGCTCACTTGAAGACGCAGAGAATTTAAATCTCTAGCACCCACATTTCTTGTGGTTTTGAACCACGTCTGAATGATTGTGGTGGATGCAGTGCCAAGTATTGAGGGATGAGACATGGGCACGATGAGCCTTTTCTGTAATCTGCCTGCCACACCCCTTGTTTCTGCTGCAGTTGCTCACTTGAAGACGCAGAGAATTTAAATCTCTGGCAGCCCCAAAACCCACATTTCTTAATATAACAAACCATTTTCAGGCATTGTTTTCTATGTAATCACTGGGTCATTGCGGGCTATGAATTTCCTTTGCAGAAACCCACAGATTTCCATGGAATTTCGTCAGCAGCAGCTTCTGCAACCAAAACTTCCAGTTCCCGTCCCGCTATGGAATTTCGTCAGCAGCAGCTTCTGCAACCAAAACTTCCAGTTCCCGTCCCGCTACAAGAGCTATGTCTACGGTAAGAGAGCTGCAGAACTTTCGTCTGATTTCTTGCTTCTTTCTGAGAAAATTCAACTTTATGTTGTCCTTGAGAGGAGGAATAAATTTGTTGGTGCTAAATGCAGATCGTTGCAAGGGCGGCAGGTGCTTCTAGGACGTTTGAGGTTGAAGTAGATAAGTCTCTAGGATTGACTTTAGGACAGTAACCTGGTGGGGGTGTCATCATTACGCTTTCTTCCCAAATCCCACCATTTGATTCATAAAATTCAATGTTCATTTTCCGTTTGTCTCTGCAAAATATGACAATAATTGCTTTAGTTTAAAAAATTTAGTCTTGATTACAACAGGGAGTGATTACAACAGGGAGTGGTACCCGAAGGAAATGTATCTAAAGCTGGGTCTGAAATTGAAGACCAAGTCTTATATACCAGTACCTACTTTGGTGATGAACTGTGGCTTGCAGATAAGCTTGGGTTTACTGCAGTTCAAGCTAAACCAGAATCGGTTTATTTTGTAATTAGCAGGTTTGCTGCAACTTTATGCTTGTTTTTATTGGTTGCAAACTGGGCAGCATCTATGAAAGTTGAATAAAATAGTTTGAACTTTTAAGACTAGATTTGTTGTTTTTGTTTTGTTGAAATATTGGGCATGGATATTACTGCAATGCCATTGGAACCGAATAGTAGGGATGTAAACATAAATACGGAGACCATGTTTCTGTCTTTGCAAACAATTACCAGAGACTCTACGATTGTAATCATTCTCATGTCTGTGCAGTCATTACATTAGTGACTATACCTGTTATTAGCATCATTTGCCATTCAGGGATGATCACTGTCCAACTTAAGTCCATTTGTGTATCATTTTGGATCCTGCATTTTCAATTGAGCAAGTTTGGTTATTGACAAAATGCAGAGGTGCATATGTGGATTGAAAAGATTGACAAAACGGCCGGCACCACCTCGTTTTGGAAAGACTTTAAGAGGCCCAAAAGTTGAGCTCTTTCCTACCTGTTACCTTTACCTTCATTATGCTACTGCTGCTATCAGAACATTCATGATAACCTCATATTTGCTGGCAAGAGCCACCCACATTTGTCTGGATTGTGGCTACATATATACGTTATCAAAACCATTTGATGAGTCCGCAAGTTTGATAAAGAGTTTAAATTTACTCTGAATTATGTATATATATTATGGGTCCGGATTCAGGATTCTAACTAAGGTGTGCACTGTGCACCCGGACAGCTATGTATGTCCCCAGTGCTCAGCACCCAAAAAGCAATTTGCAAGATACGATGTTAATAAAGGAAAATCTGTGGGTGGAGCCCTACCTCCCATTGGTGTGATTCTAGGACTACTCATCGATGCTGTGGGTGGTGGAGCCTTAGTTTTCTATGGCCTACAGTAGTTTGATAGCACAGTTTATCTGAAATCGTCTCATCTTTGTGGTAAACAAATAAATAAATTGCTGTCCCACATAAACGGCAAATTTTCTATGCCTGTAAGCAGATTACGATTTATGCAGGGATCCTCTCCGATTGTCTCACGAAAATATTGTCTTATTATTGATTTGTACATGATTGCATAAGCTATTATGCATCCAAGGTTACTTTGTATCAAGGTTACTTTGTATCAGGAGAATTGAGAAATAGAAAAAATGGGTAGCAAAATCAAAAACCAATGAGACTGTACCTCCAGACTTTAATCCACATCGGATTCTATGCTTTCATATTATATTAGGGTAGATGTTTTAAATGCCAAGCATTTTTATACCAAATTCAATGCATAATCTTACTAAATTGGTTGGGAGGATTTAGCCAAGGGGGTTGCGAGAATAGTGGCTATGACATAGGCAAAACAGGCATTGGTGCCAAATTGACCTTACCTCAAAATAAATCTATATGGAAGCCAAGAGAACAAAGAGCAATTAGCTTCAACTTTCAAATTTGAGTAGTTTTTGAAACGCAATGGGAATATCTATTTTAATATATTCTCTCTTTCTGTTTTGTTTTTTGTTTGTTTGTTTTTTTTTTTTTTTTTTGGAAAACCAATGAATATATTAAATCTTGTTTTTGAACGCAAAACATACCATTACAGTTGAAAGTACTATCTCAAACTACAATTTCCTTGATAAATACAAGGGGAAACATATTTCCAGAATTGATAACAATATTTTACATCACACCAAATGAAAACGTTTATGTACAGAAAATTTAGTTTAGTCGTCTCTTTTAACGTAACATGGATTTATGGCGTCAAAGTTTGGCCAGCAGCATGTACAATATACTTGTACCTATGATTAGTACCTTATGCAGAGCTCCATACTTGTACCTATGATTAGTACCTTATGCAGAGCTCCATAATATTGACAAAGCAGTACATTTGTTAATTATCATGCTCTCACAAGTTTCGTTCATGAGGCTCAAGCCAAGGAAATCCTAGAAAATCGAATATTTCCTTCTCAGTAGAACATGGAAACGTTTTTGCCATGGTGACCTGCAAAATACCCTTGGACGTTACATATAACATGCTCAATATAATTTGTGCAAGGAGGAACTGAAGAAAAACAGTGAAAGCCCAAATATTTTCCCCCAATTCATACTGTGCTTTGTACTGGTAACGATCGTTTTTCATCAATACATATAATCTTGAGTAGGCAAAGTTGGTTTCTTGAGCAAGTTACCTTTTTTCCTGAATCATCACCGCTGACTGGAAAAAGCCCAGTATCGTCAAGTCTGTAGCCCTTTTCATCAGCAAGAAGCCTCAGCCTGAAAAGCATTGTATTGGCACGTGGCATGAAAAGCATTGTATTGGCACGTGGCATGAAAAAGTGCTGTGAAATGCAATGAATTGATGGCCGTAACCCATAAGCACACTGTCCTTAGTTAACCTTTTGCACACCTTGATGACTTAATGATACCATATTACTAAGAAACTCATCCTAGTTGATACCTGATGATGCGTAAATTTTGGATACGCGAAATTCAACTACCTGATGATGCGTAAATTTTAAAAAGCTATGTGACAATAATAATAATAATAATAATGAAGCTTAAATATTTTAAAGTAATTTGGAATTAAAATGCTTATACAATTTAAAGTGCATCAAAAAAGGGCACATCGTTGGCAATAGACGCAATTACCGAATTTTAATAAGCAAATTGCGTAAGTATAAACTAAATACTGACCAATGGCGATGATGTTAGTAAATGCAGACAAGAAAACTATACTTATAAGAGCAACGCAACGAAACAAAACAATGCAACAGGGATCATAAGGAGTTTCCTGATTGAAAACGGTTTACAAGTTGAAAATTGCAATATATTGGTACCTAAGGATTTGTGGATCTGAAAGCGGAAAAAAAACAAAGGAATGCTACGACTTTGAATTATCAAACAATGAAAGTTTAAGCATTTAAAAAAAAGGTTTAAAATTAGTGCATAAAGTGATATACGACACAATGTACCGATAACATGTTTGGAAATGCTGAAAATATTAAATATCTGTCATTGAAAATGCCAAACGTTTTTGATATTGTTGTATGTTGCAGCTGTCCGTCACGTTATTCATGATCATAGGCGTCTACCGTTACCCTAGCGTCCAAAGAGAAGGCCACCGTCTGCTGGTGCATTGCTGTCAGATGTGCGCCGCTCACAGCAACAAGAGGCAAACAAAAGAACAAAATAAAACAACGGTTGCTGATGGACATGTGCTGCTAGCCACTACCATTTCGAAAAGAAAGATTGGCCACCCGTCCTGTTGCCAATTCCAACCCTTTTCTGCAACGCAGAGAGAGACTACTGTCCGCGAGAGACTTGCGGCTCCTCTCCCCCCTAAACTTTGGCTTCCTCCCTCTTTATAACAACCCTGCAGAAGAAAACCCTAACCCTAAACCACCAGCTGCCTTTGTCATGTATTATTTTTTCCTTTTTTTCATATTGCTGCAGAGAAAAAAAGAAAAAAAAAAGAAAACAAGATCATCATCATGGGTCATGAGTTATGTTCGAATGGATGCTTGTTCAACTATTTTTAAAAATTTGTTGTTTATGGGCCAACGAAGCCCACTAGCACATGGACAATGGCCATATGCAAGCTCATGGTGCTCTATTTTTAAATTTTTTATTTATTTATTTTTATTATTCTTTTTTTTTTATTTTTTAAAAAAACTTAAATTTAAAAGGGGAAACAGAGGTTAGGGTGAGAATTGCAGCCGGACCCTATCACACTCAAGAACTTATTACACTGCCAATGAACATGGTCCTCATTTTTTGTTTTGTTTTTTTTTTTAAAGGAAACTTTGCTCATGGTATACTTCATTCTTGAGGTAGGAATTGCAACACGAGTTTAGCCGATTAGTTGCACTGCCAAAGAGCATGGTCCTTTTGGAAACTTTGCCCATGGTGCAGTTCAACCCTCATGTATGTGCCTTTGATTGGTGGCATCATAGTAGGTCTCCTAGGTGGCTAAGGGTTCTCAAATAGAAATGAACACACTTCTCCCCGTTGTTCACAGGATAGCCATGGATCATCATACTGTTGAGGACAACCTCACCCATGCTAAGCATAGGGCCTTGATCAACAAAAACAAAATTCTAATCATTCCCAGCCACAAGTAGTTGTTATAGTAGCCTCTCTCTCTGCACTGCTACCATTCATTACATTCTTTATTCTGGCTTCTTGTTTGTAACTTATGAAAGTACTATTAAACAGGAATTTCCCAATCCTACCTTGTTTTCATGCATATTATGAAACTCATTATTTTATGCATTTATTGCCAGTGCGCACTCGGTCATTTTGTTGTAAAAAAGGACATATTAGATTAAAGTTTCTTATTGCATAATAGCAATAGTAGTTTCGATTACAAGGATTTCATATCTACGGGTAAATAATCTGCAGCAGGAAAGAATGTCTAGATTTGCAGAACTCATGGTTCAGGATATGAATGTTTAATTTCTATGGTGTATGTGGTACAAAACCATGAAATTCAATAACATGAATTGAAATTTTGTGCAGTACATTGCTTATGGTAGTCCTATGTACACTGCAACAAAGCATGCACAGAGAGGGTTAGCAGAATCGCTGCGGGTGGAGCTGATGCCGTACAACATAACTGTGACGCTTTCCTGCCCTGGATTCACAGACACTCCATTGTTGCAGAACATTTTGGAAGATAACAGGCAAAGAAACAGAGAGATTTTGGAGGTGAAGCAAGCATTGAATATGAATTCCAACCATTTGTTGGAGAAACCAAAAAGGTTGGCAGAGTATACACTACAAGTTGTCAAAAGAAAGACATTCATGGTTGCTCCAATTCTGCCTGGACGTTTTGCTATGACGCTCTCAAGAGGATGGTTTCCCACTGATTCGTCTGCTCAAGCATTGAGAGAATTAATCTTATTTTTGCCTCTTCATATTGGCATAGTGTTTATGGCTGTTTTAACACGCTTTGTTATCCGGAAGATTACTAAGAGATCTGTCCATTAATGAAATTTCTGTAGTAAACCAGGCAGGATGGATATAAAGTATTTGGGCATTTTGGATGTAATTCGTTTGATGTATGCCAGCACCAAGCAAGCATTTTTTTTTTTTTACAAAGTAAAGCAAAGCAATTGTCCATGTGCTAGTGGGCTTCGTTGGCCCGTAAAAACAGATTTTGAAAGGAAAAAAAACATTGATCAAGCATCCACCCATAACTTATGATCCATGAGGATTTTTTTTCTTTTTTTTTTTAGCAGCAATCCCTTAGCTGGCAATTTAGGGTTAGGGTTTTTCTCTTGCCGGGCCGCTATTTAGCAAGAGGAGTCCTGGCAATGATGGGAGGAAGGATCAAGGGGCAGCACCTATTTTCTCTGAGAGCATCTCTCTCTATTCCTACACAGTCCTTCTCAAGTGGCGACGGCAAACGGCAAGGCGGCAAGTCTCTCGCGGACAGCAGCGATTTTTCTATTCTAGCGGAGCCAGAGGGGCAGCAATGTTTTTGTTCTGCTGAGAGCCAGAGTGGGCAGCAATTTTTCTTTCTGTTGAGAGCTAGAGTAGCGATCTTTTGTTCTGTTAGGAGCCAAAGTCAAGAGCGATTTTCTGTTCTGTTGGGAAGGCAACACAAAATAGCAGGCACCTGGGCTACACATTTTACTGCTTGGATCATCATTGATTTGTGTTGAGCTAAGTTTTGTTTTGCTAAATCATCTTTAATTTGATATGAGATTATTGCAAGACCATTACTGTCTGTCAAATGTTTATTTTTAAATAGATCATTAAAATAAAACTTTTGCTTGCATTTGGGGTTCTCAAACTCTTAGTTATTTTTTAAAAAAAACAACAATTTTTCATTTCCCTTGCCACTTTATTTTTCTTATTTAAGATTGGGAAAGTTATTCAATTTAAGTTTCTTATCAAATTTCCTAGTTCAATTTATTTGTTTAAATGTCACATAGCTTTTTTAGCTGAGACTATTCCCTGGTTTTCGTACCCATACGGGAGGCGCCCTAGGCGATAGTCTCCTAAAACGAGTTTTTACAAGTGTTGGCGGCATGTCCAAAATTTATGCATCAACACATACATAAGGGCTTCAGCTTATGAGAGGAAAGGATATAATTTTTCAAAGTCACCTAGTAATTATGACTAACCACTCTCCAACATCACATATCCTACACTCACATGATCATGATGATAACATGATAAGTTTGTATAAATCAAATGCTCCATAATCTAACATAACAAATAAACTAAAACCTTGGAATCAATTGGAAAGAGTTATAGTACTTATAAAATATAAAGCGTATTTTATAGCATTATATTATAGTAATAGTAAGTTATATTATACCTACATTATTTTCTAATGGTGTTAAGATGACCCAATATCAAGTAACTCAAATGACCAATGATTATTAAAATCATATGAAGAACACAATAATCAAAACAATATGCTAAGAAGGAAATGATGAAAATGCAAGCAAAATATGGAAATGCAATAATATACATATGAAATGCAAAGAAAAAGGGGAAGAAAACATGCAACTAAGAATCTACCAGATGCCCACGTGGGGTACCTGAGTAGAAATGTTTCAAATGAAATGCATTAAAATTCCTATTCAACCTATATCCTTGCAAATCAGCAATCTTAAACACATTTGGGGCAGTGATGTCTACAATTTGGAATGGACCTGACCACATAGGTGAAAACTTAGTTTGAGAGCCAGTTTGACCAGACACTCTCTCTCTCTCTTAAGGATTAGATCGCCTACTTGAAAATTTTTAGCCGCATATTTTTTATCAAACCATCTCTTGACAATTTGTTGATGACCACACATATTTTCGATTGCTTTAACCCTTTTAAGTTCTAAGTTCAAAATGTCACATGCTCGTGATATTAGATGCTTGTTAGTTGGTAAGTAGTCCAAGAAGAATTGATATGTAGGGATCTGTAAATTAATTGGCAATATGGGTTCCTATCCGTACACTAAATCATATGGTGTAGTCTTGATTGATTCTTTGTAACGAATCCTATCAACCCAAACTGCCCATTTTAATTGTTCGTGCCAAGTTCGTGGATTTTGGGCTACCAACTTTTTAATCCCATTTAATATAATTTTGTTGGAAGACTCAGCCAAACCATTACCTTGTGGGTAAAATTCGATTACTGCCTTGACAATGATGTTATGGTCTCTAGCCCAATTTGTAAACTCTATTGAAATGAAGACGGGCCCATTATCAACTACTAAAGCATATGGATAACCATATCTGGATATTATATCACTTTCTAAGAAGCGAATGACCTCACGAGATGATGCAGTTTTGGTTGCTTTCGCCTCTAACCAACGTGTGCAATAATCAATGGCTGTCAAAATAAACTTATTATGTAAAGGGGTAGATAAAGGATTGATTACTCCAATAAAATCTAAGGCCCATTGGGCAAATGGTCTTGTTTCTATTATAGGTTGTAATGGAGCCAAACTTTTGGAATCTTTACCTTTAAATATTTGGCATTGAACACAAGTCTTAACTAGGTTGTAAGCATCATTAATCATAGTAGGCCAATAATAACCAGCCCTCACAATTTTATGAACTAATGAGCGGTATCCTATATGTCCTTCATCATGAAGTTGATTTACAGCATCGTTAGCTTGCTCTTGGTTCAAACACTTAAGGTATATCCCTTGGAAATTTTTTCTAAATAATTCAC
>MNCI01000606.1:132868-146764 GCA_015680685.1 Gnetum montanum | reverse complement strand
TAAAAAGAGTTAAAGCTAACATTTCGATGTATGACCTCCTACACTTTATCGAAATGAAAGAAGTGATTCAGGATATGGTTCGTATATCAGTAGCCCAAAGAGAAAAATCCCCAATTCCCGAAAGGCAAGTTCACTTTGTAGAAAGTCCTAACACATTATCAGTACAAAGCGTGGATAATTCTATGTCTAGCAAAAAAGACCATCCCCCTTTCCTAACCACTTTGATTATTCTAGGAAAGAATGTCCATAACTGTTTAATGGATTCAGGTGCAACTGTTAGTGTTATGCCTCTTGACATTTGTAACACCTTAGGAGCACGAATGATACCACAAACTAAAAGTGTGATTCAACTTGATGGATCTAGCGTACCTGTAGTAGGGTTATTAAAAGGAGCAAAAGTACAACTTAAGCAATACCCTACATTTACATGTTATACAGATATCCTACTAGTTGACATGACACCCACATATGGTGTGCTCTTATCTAGACCTTTTAGAGCTAAGTTTGGGAGCTTCTTTAGGTTGGACTTCTCGGAATTATTGATCCTAGTTAAAGGAAAATTTGAATAATGATTATACCTAGGGAACCCTTTTATAAGCAAGTGGTAACAATTTTTGATCAACAAACTACGTCTCAAGGAAATCAAAACAACAATCATTTCGTTGGAGTGGTCAAACTAGGACTTGGCGAATATTCCTTAAATGATGATATAGATGAGGTTACATACATAAATCCTTTTGCATACACATGTTCCACTTAATACTATCAAGCTTTTAGAGAATATGAGAAGGTGTACGAAGATATTTTGCCATATCACCAACATGATGGAAAAACCTTTCTTTTCGGGGACCCACCACCACTAGGAAATGATACAGATATAAGTGAGATTTTAACAAATGAAATATTAGAAGGTGGACCAAAATTTGATAATAATCCTTGTTACCTTGATCAAAGGGCCAATTTTTCAGATATTACAAACTTGAATACTTGGATACTAAGAGTGGATGATGCTTCTTCCAAGAAAGGATGTGGAGCTGGAATAATGCTTATACCTCCTGGTGAAGCTCCTATTCTTAAAGCTATTAATTTCACTCAACCAATGACCAACAATATGGTCGAGTATGAAGCACTAATTCATAGGATCAAACTAGCTAAATACTATGATTTGTCCAAACTTAAAATCTATAGCGACTCCTAACTGATAGTGAACCAAGCTAATGGTCTCTTTGACAATAAAGACATCACCATGAAAGCATACAAAGCTTATGTTCTTGAACTTATTAAAGAATTTGAACGTGTAACCATTGAACATGTACCTAGGGAAGAAAATTATATTCCTAATGCACTAGCCCAGATCTCTAACACTTTGGATGTCCCTTGTAAGCATAATGCTTGGGATTCAGAAATCATTATCGAAAAGGTGAAGTCCTATTCTATCCCTGATAATATCTCTTCTTTTCAAGTGTTTGTTGATGATGACCATATTTGTAAATTCCTATTTTCTGAAGGAGAATTTAACGATCAAAGAGATACATCCAAGGATGTTGTGTTCTTAAATAAGATATCTCCTGAAACCGCAGTTGGAGAAGCTTTATTTGATGATCTATAGACCAAGGCCCCAGATTTATTTAAAAACACTAATTGGCAAACGAGAGCTCAAACTGAAACAATTCAAGTTCAAAAGGGAGGAAAACAATACCCTATTAAAATAGGAGCCTGTTTACATCCAGATAAAAGACAAAGCTTTGTTGACCTATTACATGAATTTAATGATGTTCTAGCTTGGACTTACAAAGACCTTAGGACTTTTAATCCACTAGTGATGACACATACCATTCCCCTTAGGTCAGAAACAAAACCCTTCTAAAGTTTAAATTTGATTCAAATTTTTTTTAATATTTTGTTTGGATTATTTTTATTATTTTGTCACATAGCCCTTTCCAGCTGAGACTATTTCTGGGTTTCCGTACCTATATGGAAGGCATCTTAGGGTATAGTCTCCTAAAATGAGTTTTCACAGGTGTTCGCGTGTCCAAAATTTATGCATCAACAATACCAAACAATAGCAATGGAGATGATAAATGCGATCATGTAACTACAAAGAGTTTATATGTTAATTAACAACAATTTGTTGCCATCGATGTGCTCCTAAGCACTAGTCAAGTCTCAGTTTCCTCAACTACCCTGGTTTTTGCATTGAGTTCACTTCATGTACCTAAGGATATGGTACACCATCTCAAATGGCAGAGTTAAGGATAAAGAAATTAACCTCTCTGAAAATAGATTGGAAACGTAAAAAAGGAAAATAATTTATGGAAAGATTTTATGTTGGTATGAATTAATGTGCTCATATGCTGCTGTGAGCTCTGACTAGGCTCTAAACAGTTAGAACAATGACAATTTGTAATGCACTTCTTCTTAGGTTTCTATACAGAGGTAAGAAAATATCATGAGTCGCCACTAGTGTCCGTCGCTACCGACTCACCTGTGTCGTTCGCTGCATCGCCCTCCTCCGTAAGCCACTGCTGCTGCTGCACATGTCATCGATGACCATGACAACCCCAACCCCAACGCCAAGGGATGATGTATTCTGGTTGTTCCTCATGTGTGACTATGGTGCCATGGAGCTTTTCGTGGAGGAAAATAGTGGACATGAGAGCCACCATGACCCTTCTTGTGGACACCACGCACATTATTTCATAGGTTGATCAACAAAAACGATTAAGTGTTAAAAATCACATTTCTGAATTTGCTCTACAAAGTCGAATTACCGAGCAAGTATGGATGCATCGCACCCAGTTACAATAAGGGGCCAACAAAATGAGGGACTGGAGCCGCTGGATGGTGGTGAACACGCACATGAGTGCAGTGCTCGAGTATTGGGAAGAGTAGTTGCTGCCGGCCTGGAAGATGAACCAGACGAATGTTCCAATTTGGTTGGTTGCCCCTCCCTACATAAAAATCCGTGGCCTCGCTGTTAGAAGATGAAGATGCCCGAAACAGAGAAGGAACCAGAGCCTCGCTGCACACTTTGCAGATGGATTTCTGGGCTGCTACATTAACAATGGTGGCTGTTCAGACGGCTTTCGCGGCTACCAACATGCTTTCCAAGGTAACACTGACGCATGGACTATTTGCACTGCTGAGAATAGTTACAGTTATGCTGCTTACCTCTCAAAAGATAAGCCACGGGCAAGAGCGTTGCAGCGGCGACGCGGTAAAACACGAAAACATGGAACGAAAGAGCACAGCCACCCATTGTTAACTTAGCAGCCCAGAATTCCATTTTTCTCTCTTTGCAAAGTGTGCAGCGAGCTCTGGTTCCTTCTCACTCTGTCTCTGTTTGCGGTGTCTTGTCTTCTAACAGCGAGGCAGGGAGGTTGGGCAACCAAATCGGAACATTCCGTCAGGGTTGGAGGGTCAGCAACCGTTGCCAGTTGAGATTGCAACTTTACTGCGCTGGGCTTGGGGAACCTGCAATTACCAAGCGGCTAAAACTTGACTGGTTCTTTGAAAACCATGGTTTTTTAACTCGACAATAATTATTAGTTACTGAACTTGGAAATTTTGCCCATCCAAGTTGAGACGATTTTTATAATAAAAAATCAAAACATTTAAATATCATTTTTACAAATTTTGACTATTCAAACACTGTAAAGCCACCCCCTTGCGCATTACTCACACGCAACGCATGAAGGAATCGACTCATGGGTTACTCACACTCAACGCATGAAGGAATCGATGACGTAATTTGGGATCCGCGGTCCATGGTGATATGTTTGTTCTGTGTCACTTATTTTCAAATTGCAGAATTGTTCTCTCTAAGGCCTGGTTCTTCTCTTTCTTTGCCCGGACCCAAACAACGCAGAGACCCCCACAGCTTTTCTCTTGTAATATAATTTGTCTGTTGAACTCAAATATCAATCATCCCTCCAACATACTTATGTTGAACTAGCCAAAGAGCAGAATCATCAAAGCCAAAGGCGCCATTATTACAGCAAAATCAAGAATACAAAATCACAACTTTGGGTAAGGTTCGTACACCCAGCGTTGTCGCAGAGCCTAGCAACTTCCTTTTTTTGTTTAATGCTGTTTCAGCATAGGCCTTGCGTTGCAGGAAATCTGCATCATGTTTTCTGTAAACTCCAGCTAAAAAAGTGGAACCCACGACGAAGCATAGAAACATTCAAACATTGAGAGACCCAGATCCACTTTTTTCTCCATTTTAGTGGTTTACAAACTATCATTATTCTCACCTGATCTGCAAGCAAGCAATAAGCACTTGAAACAGAAAGCCATGCGGCATGAATGTTTGAGATTACAGTAGAATCTTTGACCCATCATTGCTTGCTTAGGTTTTCTGTGCAATGTTTGACCAGCGTCTGTGTTCCATGATGGTTTGCTCTTGCGTTCATTGATTACTATAGCAGACTGCTTCGATATGAACACTTTCTTTCCATGGTTGTTGGCAGTAGCGTGTAAGTGCTACCGCAGGAGATAATGGGGATGTTTCCATGTTTGGAGTGACGATGTAGCTGATGAAATGGATGGATGCCCATGTGGGTGGATAGTGGACATGATGCCCATGTGGATGGATAGTGGACATGATGCTACTGATCATGCTGGACTGGCTCATGTTGGGGACGGAGGAAAAGGTATGGATCTTTCGTTCATTAGTTCGTTTTGACTTGCATTCCTTCTTGCATGTGATTGTTCTTCTTGCTGGATTGACTTGCATTGCTGACTTAATGATAATTAGGGGGGTTGTTAAGGTGATGTGCTAGCTGGAGAAAAAAAATTAAATCCAAAACCTTAACAGAGCCCAATGTTGCAAGTTGACCCCCCAGTCAACCTGCAACAAGACAAAAGCTTATCGCACCCCCCGGGACGACAGCTGAAGAAGGAGATCAAGACACCTAATTCAAAGAGAATTCAGTTGGAAAAGGTAATATTATTGAGAAAGCCTAGTTCGCGACATTGAAGTTAGACATTTCCAGCAATAGAGCATTTCATACCGTAGTCAAATTCATTGTAGTTTGTGTTATGATACCAAGCATCTAGACGACATTTCCAAATAAAGAAGATAATCTCAAATAGGAGGATTTTCCAGGCTTTTTGAAGGTGACGCTTAACACAATCATCTTGAAGGATACATTGAGGAAAACTAAGAGAATGATTAGGAAGGAAGACTTGGAGAGATTTACACCATTGCCAAATGTATTGAGAGAATGAGCAATCCCAAAAGACGTGTTGAAAAGAATCATCCGCTTTACAAATGGGGCATTTAGGATGATCAATTCCTAAAAAAAGAAGCCTATGTCCGATGGGAAGACCTTGATGAACCAAGGACCAAAACAAAAAACGATGCTTAGGTTGAGCCTTGGAAGTCCAAATCCGACGAAAAATAGTTTTCCACTGGTGATCCTCAAGATGTAAACTCCAACGTCTATTTAGAGTGGAGAATTGAAAAGCTTGCGTATGAAACCAAGATTGGGCTTTAGAGATACGTAAAGAGCAAAGAGGGGAACCGTCAGGCCAAAACCAATCTTCGTACCAAGGAGTATTAGTATGCATCTTATGCACAACAAAGTTGGAAAGGACTTGCTCAATGTGTTGGTAAATGACAATATCTTGTCTTTGAAACCCCCATTTAACTTTCGCATGTGTCCAAGAGAGGGTAGGAGAATCATTTCTAATAGTAAATAATTGATCAATATGGTGGAGATTGCGGTCAGCAAAACGATTGGCCCTATGAGAGAATTCATCGTAAAGACAACCTCCATTCTTTTTAAATATAGGGGACCACCAGATCGAGTGAGTCGACAGAGATTGCAAGCTTATCTGGGAAGGTTTCCATTGTAACAGATCTCGAAGTTGGCTCCAACAACGCCAAATTTGCTGGAACCAAAAAGAACCTTTGATCTTCTGAGAGTTTTTACTAATGATCCAATTGCTCCAATGAGTATTATGCCATCGTTGGTGTGTACCAAGACTAGAGATATTGTGCCTAAAAAGGATCTTCCAAGCTTCATCTCCTTCCATACATCGAGTCACCCATTTGGAGGCCAAGAGAATACTCTGGTGCTCAATAGAGGCAAGTCCTAAGCCCCCTTGTTCTTTATTTAAAGTGCAAGTATCCCAAGCTACTCGATGAAAAGCTTTGTGATCATCCTTATCCCCCCAAAGGAAATTCCTGAGAATGTTGTTAATGCAATGAAAGGAAGATTTGGAAGGAGCCATAAAGGAAGAGTAATAGACATGAGTGGAGCTCAAAATATGATTAGCTACGATAAATCTACCTGCAAGAGATAAGGGTTTAGAAGCCCATTTCAAAGCTTTATGTTTCACCTTTTCCACCACATTGTTCCATATGGTAGTGGGAGTAGCAAATAAAGCAATAGGGATGCCTAAGAGGGTGAAAGGATCAATAGGAGATAGCCACTTGATATCAAAGTGATAAGTCCAAGGAGGCCTAGGAGAGAAGCTAGATCGAATGGCTTGCGTTTTGTTCCAATTAATCTTAGCTCCTGAGGCTCTACAGTAGATATCTATGCATTGCAAGGCAGTGTTAAAATTATTATGGTCCTCGATCAAAGTGATAAAAGTATCATCTGCAAACTGGCTGTAAACAAGATCATGTCCTTGTTGTGGAAGAGAGATACCTCTTAGCCGCATAGAATCATTAGAAGATCTAAGAACAGCTCCCAGAGCATCAGCAGCTAGGATGAAAAGATAAGGGGCTAAAGGGCACCCTTGTCGAACTGATTTTTGAAGCTCAATGACCTTAGAGAAGGATCCGTTAATGCAGATGACTGAAGAGGCCTCGGACAAAACAAGATCAATATGTCTCTCAAAAGCATTACCTAAGTTGTGGTGTTTGACTATACTTTTTAAAAAGGACCAATCAAGCATGTCGTAAGCTTTAGCAAAATCAAGCTTAAGAAGAATAGCATTTTGATTAGTGGAAGAAGCCCAGTGCAAGCCCTCAATAGCAGTAACAACATTGTCTAAAATATATCTACCTTGAACAAAACCGGTTTGCTCCTTGCTTATAAGATGAGGAAGAAAGGGTTTAAGTTTATTAGCTATAGCTTTGGCAATGATTTTATAGATGACATTTAAAAGAGTGATAGGGCGCCAATTACTTATATTCAGTCGATCTCCTGACTTGGGGAGAAGCTTAATAATACCAGCGTTAATCTGCTTACCAAAGGATCCTTCCCTAAGAGCTTCCTTATATACCCTATAAACAGTGTCTTGAAGAGTGGGCCAGAATTTCTTAAAAAATTCTGTGGGAAGGCCATCCATACCAGGGGCTTTACCATCGTGGAGTTGTTGAAGAGCATTACCAAGATCCTGTTTGGAAAGAAGAGAAGCATCACCAAAGATGGAGCGATTAAAAGGTGTAATAGCTCCTAAACAAGTGTTAACTGCAGTGGGGTCAATCGCCTCTTTTCGAAAAGTTCGAGAGTAGAACTCAAAGAAGGCCTGAAGAATGTCATCCTTGGAGGTAAAGATATTATCTTCTACTTGAATAGCTGGAATTTTATGGGACGGATTCCCCCCTTTGAGGAGACGAAAAAAGCCCTTTGTAGCCTGGTCACCCATGCGAAGCCAAGAGAGACGAGCACGGAGGTGAGCACCTCTCGCTTCATAGTGATCCATTATACGTAGGTTCTCCTTGGCACGTTTCAAACGACTAAAGTGAGCCTCAGTAGCTTCATCTTGATTAATGGTGTTTTGAAGTAAGGAAATTTCTTCATGAAGGTTGGACTTGTGAGAACTTAGTTGTGAAGCAATCAATTTACCTGCATGTTTGGAAAACCGTTGGAGGCGGGTACAAGCATTTGTCCACCAATCAATCCAACCGTCATCACCGAGGGGTTTAGGATGCAAATTCCAGATTTGCATCAATAAAGAGCAAAGGGAGTTACTATGAAGAAAGGCAGTGTTAAAAATATAAAGATCGTTAGAAGAGTATGAGTTCCCAGAGTGGGAAAGAGACCAATGAATAGGATAATGATCTGACAAGACCTGGGAATAATCTGCTTGGACAGGGGCACCGTTGGTAGAAGTAAAATGAATAAGGGGATTAGTAGATAGATAAACCCGATCCAACCGAGAAGAGATATAGGAAGCACCATGTCTAGCATTACTCCAAGTAAACCAATTGGAGGTACTAGACGGGGAATAGTTTTCATTAGCTTCGTGCAACTTTAATTGACGTTTCAACGAGAGCCACTCAGAAAGCTCCCTGTTATCTAAACCACCCCTTTGCCCTCCAACTTTATCCTTTGGATGCTCAATCATGTTAAAGTCCCCTACAATAATCCAGTTAGCTTTGGGTAAGTTGTGACTGAGCCAATTCCACAAGAGCTTTCGATCAGTTGAGTGACAAGGAGCATAAATGGAGACAATCCCTAAGATCTCATTAGCGTACCGTAATCGAAGCCAACTACAATGCCCTAAAGTGTCGCACCCATGATCAAGAATAGACTCCTGCCACTTATTGTGGAGAAAAATTATCGCCCCCCCTTTACCATGTTCATGGTGAGTAGGAACATAAGAACTATTGGGAAAAATGCTCTGGCAACAAATTTGAAGATTAAATCCTTGGATTTTAACTTCTTGAAGACAAACAACGTCAAAGGAATGTCTCCGAATATAATCTCGAACTGTATATCATCGACGAGGGTCTGAAAGGCCCCTAACATTCCATGAACAACACTTCATTGGGTTTGTGTAAAAGAAGGAGAATCCTCCTCAACCACCAAGGCCTTAAAAGAATTCCTAGATTCAAAGTTGTTAACTAGAGGACGTCGAGCACTTGGTCTTTTGTTAAAGGACTGGCTAGTACTAGTCGATGATCGGTTCCCTTTAGGGAAGGCACTGAAGATAGGGTTATCACGTGTGACTGAGGCATAAGACTTCCGGGTAACACGCTCCCAACCACTAGTAGCAACTTTTGGGACCCCTTCCTGATTAAGAGGAGTCTTAGTAACATTAGTATCATCGGTTCTCATATCATCCACATCGGACACCTTAGAATCCGAAGAAGGAGGTTTAGTTGATTGATCCTCAACATTATCCTTGCCTATGTCCTTTGTGAGATTTTAGTTCTTCACTAACTTGTTCTGCTAAAATTCGCTCAGCTTCAAGCTTGGCCAGTAACTTCGGGCATTGAGCTTTACGGTGGTTCGGATCGAGGCAGTAATAACAACTGTTGGGAAGTGTAAGATATGAGATTTTCTGAACAAAGGTCTTTCCTTTTACATTAACTTCTAGGGAATCAGGACGTGGCTTTTGCATATCGATTTTGACGCACACTCGTCGAGTGGGTCGTGGACGGAAGCCTGAAAAGCTCTCCATTCCGATGACTTCCCCAACTTGTGCAGCAAGGATATCAACATGGGGAGAAAAATGAGGAGGGAGTCCTGGAAATTCGATCCAAACTGGCAAAATACTTTTGCTAGCTTTTGCAGGATCGAAATCCTCCTTCCAGGGCTGAAGGACTAAAAAAGAGCCATAAACATCCCAAATAGACTGTTGTTTTACGAACTCTGCCATACCCTTAGTTTCAAAAGCAAACAGAAAAAAGCCTTTTCTGAGATTGGAAGCTAAGGTTAATTTAATATTACGGGGTTCCCAAAATTTTTTAACCCAATCTTGGAACACCGAGGCAGGAGGAATCCTACCAGTGAAGAAGCCAATTGTGTATAGGTGAGTAAATGTTTGGACGGTTTGGTCAAAGATGTCTTCTGGAAAATCAAAACGTAAAACAGAATCATTTGCATCCATATTGGTTGAGTTGTCAATAGGCTGTGAGTCAATGTTAATATTGGAGGATTCCATTATTTTACGTTTTTTTCCTCCAACATCAACATCAGAGCAAGAAGACAAAGCGGATTGGGTCATGCAGACCCGTTGAGGTTAAACCAAGCCAATTCAGACAAGCAAAAAGAAAATATGAAAAAACCAAACATAACACAATGGAACAAACGCACCGGGGATAATTTAGGGAACGCACGCGTGATGATCGCAACCAATTTTGGAGTCCTTCAACGTGCCCCGCCGGAGCAATGCATGTCGTTTTCAGAAACTCTAATCCGGAACAATCGAATTCTCCCCTGATCTGATAGGAATCCTCCGGGTCCGCCACAATTCTGCGCGTCTATGTCTCAGTTAGGGTTTTGGAATAACAGAAAACGGCAAATCACAACGTTGCCGCGTGATCGTGTCTCGACAGCCGCACTTAAAACTTCGCGCTGCACTGGGAAGTGATTATCAGCCGCGCGTGACACAAACACAGAAACACGAACAGCAACCGTGACCAGGATTCCGCTAATTTTTTCATCTGCTGCCTGAATGAATATGAATATCGCTGCTGCTGTTTTGACCGCCAAATTTTCTCCCGAATTCTGATTCGGATGCTCCTGCTGAAACAAAGATTGAAAAATCTGTACGAGATATGACTTAATGATAATTAGATGTAAAAGTTATTATTCTTGGTATTAATAATGTAAGAGTACCCTAGCAATTATTAACCCTATGATGCAATGCATATTGTCAATGAGATCAAGCTTGGAATTTTAAATATAAACTAACTATAAAATTNTTTTTTTTTTTTTTGGTTTCACTATTGGTTAGGTTTTAGGGTTTAGGATTTAGATGTTCATGGTTGTCAACATTTATGTTTAAAATAACACGTGATACAAGTAAAGTTTAACTTGTAACACTAAAAGAGAATGATTCTAAAGCTATCAAAGCTAAATCAAGATTTTGTTTTGGTAAAGCAATTTAAAAGTTTAAATTCTTTCTACAAACTAAAACCAAGTTTTCCTTCAAAGTAGTTCCAAATCCTTAATTCTTTAATTGGTAGCTTCTTTATTGGATAAGACTTAGAAATCATAATTATTCTAAGAGTCTCCAACTATTTGATGATGTTGCAACTACGAACAATTAATCCAATCTTTTTAAGAATTTAGTCATGACATGCAAAAAAAATTAATAACCCTAAACTTGTGACCATGTAATTCTTTTAATAAAAATGCATATTAATTATATATATGTATAAGTGGCAAAAATTTTCATTAGAATCAACTTATACACCTTTTAAAAATTTGAACATATTTGCGGCGTAAATAACTCAGAGATGCACAAAAAGCGTCAAATTCCAAGCCTGAACGGGATAGGAGCAAATACCTGTCTCTGGTGGTCACGCCGTGGTTTAATGCGGAGGCACCCATAGATAAGCTAAAGCCTAACCAGGTGGAACCTAAACTCTTCCCACTTATAAAACGAGCATGTTCGGAAGTATATATACTTGATCACTCTAATACAACTTTAAATATTATTGGACCCAGATGTCACCGCCATGTGCCTACGATACGCATTGAAACTGTCTGGTCCGTAATACTGTGGTTTTGTGATCTGTTAACGTCAGCTTGCCTGTCCCCGTAAAATAATGATAAATAATATTTAAATATTTCACCATTTCACTAGGCGTTGCCGCGTTTGGTCTCGACTGTCAAACTTCAACTCCGAAGGAACAACTCCTTGTTTCTGGTTTTATTATGCAATCTATTTATTCCAATTAAAGAAAAGGGTCGAGTTTGCCGGGATATAATCGATCACCTCAACCTATTTATTTTTGTGTGCGCTTCACGCATCCGACCACTCTGAATTAACAAACTCACATGATTTATTATTATGCTATGAAAAATTTAAACCGAGTCTAAGATAGAGTCAAATGATCCAAATGCATCCTCGACTGCATATCAGCACGTTTGCTGCTCCCTGTTGATCAAGCATTGTCAGATCTAAATTTAAGTTTTCTTCTGAAACTGAAGTTGAAATTTTTTCAACGGAAGAGAGCATCGCAGCTTTTACCAGGACAGCCTTTAGAAGGACGTATTTTAAATTTCAACGGAAGAGAGCGTCGCAGCTTTTACTTGGACAGCCTTTAGGAGGACGTATTTTAGAGAAGATTCAAAACTAGAATGGTTTTGTTTGGTAAGAATCAGAAATCAGAAATACAGTTTTCAAAAACTTTTCCAAATAACTCCAAAAAATCCCAAAGTTGAAATGTTCCAGAAATTCCCTCCTGCTTCAAAAATTACGACCAATGTAAATAAAGCAGCGATTACTACGTCGACTGTATCGAAATGGTTCTGTTTAATATGGAGCTGTTGATGAGTAAATTTTGGACACGCCGCCAACACTTGTGAAAACTTGTTTTAGGAGACTATCGCCTATGGCGTCTCCCGTATGGGTACGGAAACCGGGAATAGTCTCAGCTGAAAGGGCAATGTGACAAACAATAATAACAATATTTTAAACAAAATATCAAAATAAAAGTTTAGATTTAATTTAATATTTAAATACTTCAATTTAATTTGATAGTGAAACTTAAAATAATTTGTGCAATTTGCAAAATGATAAATAATTCAAATATTCAAATTTTCGTCCGGTGGCAGTGCGTTGGATTTCTCGGTGCTTTGCAGAGATTCACGTGACGCTTCCTCTTCCCGTTCGTTCACCGGCTGTAGCGTTTCGCAGAGAGGATCGTTGCTACTGCCTAGAGCGGCCGGGTAAGGAATTTGTTTTGCGGTGAAGTTTTTGGAGTGGAAGCGGGTGAGCTTAGAAGAAAGGTGATGCTGTTGCTCTGCAGTGTCTACGCAAGCGCGGGCCGCAGCGAAGGCAGAGGAACGGAGCGCGCAGGCACGGGCAGCAGACCAAGGTGGCGGCGCGGACGGCGGCGAAAACAGGATACTGCGGGTGGGAGAACAGAGAGAGGTTGCTGTTTCGCGTGCGGCCAGCGTAGAGCAGGCCACGCAAGAGAAACAGCGTCGACAGGCAATGCGGCAGCGCAGCAAGCACAGAAGAGCGACGCAGCAGTGCAGAAGAGTGACGTCGCAGCGTGACAGTCGGCAAGCGGCGCGAGGTGGCAGTGACGCGGCGGCAGAGGAGTGCCAGGCACGGCAGCGGAGAGGACGGCGATGTTGCAGCGGCAGGCTCGGCAGGAGTAAGTGGGGACGCGGCAGAAAAGCGAGGTGGTCGCAGCCGAGAGCGACGGAAAAATAGCGACGCGGCCGCAGCAGAAACAGCAGCGCGGCGCAGAAGAAAGAGCAACGCAACGCGGTAGCAAAGGAGACAGCACGGCGGCGCAAAGCGAGGTGGCAGCAGCAATGCAAAAACAGCGATGCAGATACAACGCGGCAGAAACAACGACGCGGAGGGGTAGAGGGTGGCGGGAGCGCAGAAGACGCGGTGCGACGAAGGAACATTGACGCGGACAGGGGCGTGACAGGGGTTGCGGACAGAACAGATGGCGCTGCAGGCGGCGGACAAAACAGAACCCTGGAACCTGCAAGAGAAGCCCCCTCCAAATCCCTTCCCTCTAACGTGCTCCTCCCTCCCTATTTTATAGCGGCTGCTGGAGAGAGAAGAAACCTAACCCTAAGTGCAGCCACCCTTATCCACGTAAACCACCAAAAAATAAAAACCCAAGAGATTTAAGCCTTAATTTATGTTTTATTTTTAGTGTATTTTTAATTTTAAAATTTTAAATTGTGATAAATTAAATTGGTTCAAACAAGGCCCTATGCCTAGCATGGGTGAAGTTGGTCACAACACTTAGCCCCCAAACTATAGATTGCATGCAAGTGCAAGGACTAGAGAATTTTAAATGAAAATGCAAACGATGGGGAAAACCAAAACAACAACAGAAAACAAGAAATGCAAACTTGAAAATAAACCATAATGTTCTAAACATGATCAAAATAACCAAATAATCAAAAGAGACACCGACATAGGCCATCCAAACAACCATTAAAATCTAATTTATTGGTATTTTGACTAAGATCTATAGATATATATGTGTAATTATATATATAT
>MNCI01000606.1:80646-115133 GCA_015680685.1 Gnetum montanum | reverse complement strand
TTAGTTAGAGTTAGCTTAGTTTCTCAACCCTTTCCTTTGATAGCATAGAAGATAACCCAAAAAATGCCAAAAAAATCACATACCTCAGACTTGCTTAACCATACACCGTGACACTTACAAGCAAGCCTGGGAAGACAACGAACGATTAACCCCAAGTGTTTCTTGTGGTGTTAAGGCATTTAGTCTGCGGAGTTCGACCGGATCGTGCGTGCACGCTCGTATTCGTATGGTTGAGTGTAGGGGTACCTCGCCACTCATCAGCGGCGTTCAACCGATTGTGTGTGTAACGCTCGTATTCGTATGGTTGAGTGTAGGGGTACCTCGCCACTCATCAAACCCAAAAGAATGAATAATAATTAAAGAAAATTCAAATGATCAACATAGATGAGAGAGTTTAAAGAGCAAGACCAACAATTTTAGGATGCTTTTTCAAACTTTCACTCTTACAATAAATCTTGAAAAACCTTTCCTCTAGGGAAAGAAAAGGAAGCCTTGCCCTCAATTAAAAATACCCTTGTAGATTTTCACTTCTTACTAAAGTGTTTTTTGTAAAGAGAAAAAGAAAACTCTTTCTAAATAAAAATGACTGCAATAATTAAAAATAAGAAACAAATTGTAACAAAAATTAATATTTTAAGTTTCTATGCACGTTAGGTTGGTTTGAGTGATCATGTTAAGATGACTTTTTGGGATTCTTTAGACAAGCTTGCACAACAAATATAGAAGCATGAAAGCATTATAATCAAAGGTGATTTGTTAGTGATGTACTGCTCATGTAAAGTGTGGTTTGACATGTACAAGTCACAGGCTCATTCTAAACGAGTATATTAAAACTGAAATTTTTACTTACATCCACTAATACCCCTTGAATTTATCAAACTAGTTCTAAAATTCCTCTTATAAATTTTTTTAAAAATTTACAACTTGATGATGATGATGGCGGCATACTTGTGCACGGCATGCACGTTGAGGCATAGCGGTAGCCTTAGGTGCAGAGGCGGCTGTTGCTGCTGCTCTTACAGACAGCTGGCTAGTGCCAAGTCCCATCCCATCTCATCTCATTGGCAACCAAGCAGGGTAATGCGTCGAGCAAATGGACCTTTCGTGTTTTCTTGCTTTCCGAGCGCGCTTACCCATATCCAATAACGGGAATAATTGCCATAAAACAGTATTGGAAATCGTATATTCTGCTTTAATACTTGAAAGAAATACTTAAAAGCCAACAAGCACAGCCCAGCGGACAAGACTCATGAACTCCAATGCAAACTCAGAAGCCTCTCGTGATTTGCCACGTCTCCATACCTATGGCTCGATCCAACACCATTTCAGCAGTTAAAAAGGTAGAAGTGAATAAACATCGTTGAGCCTCTATCCGGGAATCAGGGATGGGTTTTCCACGGTTAAGGTACGCTGATTCAACAGATAGACGAAAAAGGTTGGGTAAGATACGTCGGTTAAGATATGTCGCTACTGAGTACCGAAGAAAGTAAAGCGACAACATTAAAAGTAATACCGTTCGACGAGTAGTGGCAGTAGGAATGGTTATTCGTCTGCGGTAATAAATTCATGTGAAACGCCAGCAGCTTAAAAGTAATACCGTTCGACGAGTAGTGGCAGTAGGAATGGTTATTCGTCTGCGGTAATAAATTCATGTGAAACGCCAGCAGCTTAAAAGTAATACCGTTCGACGAGTAGTGGCAGTAGGAATGGTTATTCGTCTGCGGTAATAAATTCATGTGAAACGCCAGCAGCAACTGAGCCATAGGAGGCAAGTTGCAATATTTTTGTTCCTGTTAGGCCATGAATGAGGTATGTTATTGTATGGCATACCATACGTGCCCATAGCGGATCCGCATCAACCCATGGCCATGGCCATGGCCTGCCCCACGGCATGCCCATCATGTATGGGACGCTAAAAAATGGGTGTCATGTAAACCCTGAAATCCGTCGTGTTTCCGGTTTTGCCCGAAAGCGCTCTCCAAAATCCGTCGCATTTCTGCTCGTTTCTTCCCGTTTCTGCTCCGGTTGCCATTCTCGTGGTTGTTGTTCCTCCGTCGCGCCATTGCCTCCCTCGCTAAGTCCGTTTTCGTCCCTTTGCTCGAAAGCTTCGGCAGTGCACCATTTCTTCGACAGCAGCACGTCCAAGCAAATGTTTCTTGTGTTTTGTTGAAATTTTTTTCAAAATCTGCATGTAAACTATTTCTCCTTTAAATTACAGAGCTGATTGACAACATTGTTTTGCTTCTTCCTTGTCTACCTTTGCATACATTCTCTCAATCCAATTCATTTATACTCTAGTAGAGCAAACTGCAGCCCTAATTTTTGCACAAAGTATAAACCATAATTTTTATTCATAGGGTTATTGGTGCCAACTTTTGATCTTGGGCAATNTATCCGGGAATCAGGGATGGGTTTTCCACGGTTAAGGTACGCTGATGGGAATCAGGGCAACAACACTGGTAACCGGGTAATGCCCAACAACAGGTGAAACTATGCCCAACAACACTCGTAACCTAGGAATGCACATGCATGTCCAAAATTGACCAAAATTCATCAAAACTCAACCCTTTAGAATCCTCCACTTTAACATACCCCCTTGGAGGGGGGCTCAGTGTCGAAATAAGGAGGTCTCAACGTAGAAGCTTTAAAACTATCATGTTTTCTAGGCCCAAACAACCCTAATTGATGCCCAAACCATCTAATAGCCCTACAACCCTAAACCATGGCCCACTAAGGCCTAAAATTGGCAAAACCCAACTTATTTTGACCTATATTAGTCATGTTTGACCATATGTGGCATGCTTTGCTTGATGTTTTAACTTGTTTTTAGCCTTATGTTGCATTGTTGACCCTGATAACCTTCTTATAGCCTTATACTTTCTTTATCTATTTAGCCTTTAATTAGTATTAAATAGTGGGGTTTAACCTTCCCTGACCACTATTTGCCACCATGGCGTTATGGCCTACCAAGGCCTAAAACTCGCAAAACCATGACCCTTGCTGACTGCAACCTTATTCTTTTGTTTGACCTTTACTTGGCCCCTATTTGCACTTTTTTTTGCTTGCTTTTACCTTATTTATAGTCTTGGATGACCTTGTTTGCACTAGAAGAGAACGTATTTGCATGATTTTACAGCATTTCAACATTGATTATTAATTTTTACCCATGTGCCACTTAATATGCTTTTGGTTGACATGCAGGATCAAAGTATGAGTACCTAGGAGCTGATCAATCTACTTTAAGTCTAAGTGGGCCTCATAGTGATGTAGAACGCTATATTGACCCTGATTGCCTAGATCTTAAGCCTAAGAGTCTTGTCAACTGCATAGCCTCAATAGAGAAACCTTTAGAGTGGCCTGAAAACCTAGTCAAAACCGTTGACTTAGAGGTGGGCGACATAACCAAAGACTCTTTAGTTGAGATTCCTATCCTGACACATAGTGGTGAGGAGAAAGCCCTTAAAATAAGTTTCTCACTGAAGCCTCAACAAGCTCAAGACATCACCAAGGTCCTACAAGGCAATAATAAGGTCTTTGCCTAGCCATATGAACATATGCCAAGCCTAAACCCATGCTTAGTACAACATAACATCATACTAGACCCTAGCATTAGACCAGTTAAGCAAAAAGTATCAAAGATAAGACTTGATTTGGCCTTGGCAATTCACGATGAGATCTCAAAGCTCTACCAAGCTAGTTTCATTAGGACTATCNACGATGAGATCTCAAAGCTCTACCAAGCTAGTTTCATTAGGACTATTAAGTATGCAAAATGGATTTTCAACATAATGGTAGTCCCTAAGAAGAATGGGAGATTTTGTATTTGCATCAATTTTCAAGACCTAAATAAAGCAACTATCAAGGATGACTTCTTGTTGCCTAGTATTGATTAGCTTATCAATACCATGACTGAACATGCCTTATTGTCCTTTATGTATGGATTCTTGGGATACAACTGAATTAGGATCAACCTAAAGCACTAACTTAGCATAACTTTCATGACCTCTCGGGGGACATTTTGTTATACTATGATGTCCTTTGGCCTTAAGAATGTAAGAGCAATCTATCAACGAACCATGACTTATATCTTCAATGATTATATGCTAGGTTTGCTTAATGATTATGTGGATGACATAGTTGTTAAGTCCCAAGAGGCTAGTGACCATGCTAATGACCTAGATCTTGTGCTTAAATGGTGCCTCAAATATGAGCTTACGCTCAATCCCAAGAACTGTGTCTTTGATGTCAAGATCGATAAGATGCTTGGCTTTATGGTATTTTAAATAGGGATACATGTTGATCTTAATAAAGTTAAAGCCATATCCAAGTTAGTAGCACCTTCCAACCTTAAGGAGCTTTGGGGGTTGCAAGGTATATTGCAAGTTATTCGTAGGCTTATTGCTAGGCTTACAGATAAATTACAACCCATGCAACACTTGCTTAAGAAAGGGATTCACTATGAGTGGGCAACTCAATGCCAAGAGGTCTTTAAAAAACTTAAGTAAGAGTTGATACAACTACAGATGATCTATCATTCACAAGAGGATAGACCTTTTTACATCTACCTAGCCATCTTTGACACATCCATCACCTCTCTACTTTGTCAAAAACATGATGATGTAGCGGAAATGCCAGTGTACTATCTTAGCCATGCATTAGTTGCCCACGAAACTCGATACACTAAAGTGAAGAAGTATTGTTTAGCACTAGTCTTCTCATTGATGAAGTGGAGACACTACCTCTTCAAAAGCCAAGTCAATGTCATTTGCAAAGATAATGTGCTCACAACCATAATTACCAATATCTATGAGAGTGGTCGCGTAGCATGATGGAAAGCCATAACCACAAAGTTTGACCTTCACTACATCTCTCAATTCTCAATGAAAGGTCAAGCTATAGCTGTGCAGCTCACAATTTGACCTGTTGATGACCAAGTAGCCATAGATCCTGAGATCCCTGATGAGCATATTACTATTATTGGCCAAGTGCCTAAGGGTTATGAGGTGGTCATGCACTTTGATGAAGCTTTAACTACCCATGGGGCTAGTGTTGCTACCATCATAACATTTTGATCTAGTCAAATCCAGTTCTTCACCTATCATTTTGAGTTTCCGTGTACCAACAACATAGCGGAGTACAAGGGTTTGATCAGGGGAATGATGGTAGCTTATGAGCTAGGAATTAGATGTTTAGTGATTAAAGGTGATTTCCAACTTGTGGTTAACCAAGTAATGAAAGTCTATGCATGTAAAGCCAAACATTTACAACCATACTATGACCTAGGGAAACAACTGTTACAATAGTTTGCAAATGTTGATATCCAGCACATACGTTGGAACGAGAATGTCATAGCTGATGTAATTACAACATTAGCTCTCAGTGTGACACTAGATGTGTTTAATAAATTTCCCACCTTAACCATGGACTATACTATTCCCATTGCATAGAACACTGAAGATACCTTTGCAGCTGTTGTCCATATTGCTCCTACTAGGGAGTGGTATGACAATATCAAAGTTTACCTTAGTCATGGTAAGTCTTCTCAAGGCCTGACTACTACCCAAAAGGACGTTGTATAAAAAATATCAAATCAATATGTCATCGTAGGAAGTAACATGAGGGTGTTTGTAGCTAGAATAGTCCTAGAGGAGGTTTACAAGGGTGTTTGTAGGGGACATAAAGGACCAAGAGCTATAGTTGCTAACATTAGGTGATTAGGATATTATTGGCCCCATATGAAAAGTGATTGCATGCAAAAGATTAAGCATTGTGATACATGCCAATGACATAGTAACCTTATACACATATCACCGACGAAGTTACATACCACTCAGATCACCTGGTCATTTCAATGATGGGGATTGTATATCATTGGACCTATAACACCCAAGTCTTCTATAGGCCATAGCTTCATCATCACTGCAATTGAATAGTTTACAAAGTGAGTTGAGGCTATTTCTTTAAGAAAGACTACATCTGAAAAAGTTTTCAAATTTATCTTAGATAGCATTATAGCCTATTTTGGCATACCCATGATCATAGTTACAAATAATGGACCACAATTTAGTAGACATGAAACAAAAGATTTCTATCACAACCTGGGCATTAAGCATTCTTTCTCATCATCTTATTATCCTCACGCTAACGAAAAATTAGAGGCAAGTAACAAGGCCATCATCAACTTATTAAAGAAGATGCTCAATAATAGTAAGTGTAACTAGCATGAGCAGCTTGTACATGTGCTATGGGCCTATAGAATGACTTATCACACAACAACTAGAGCAACTCCTTATAGCCTAGTTTATGTTCTAAAGCTGTTTTACCTCTTGAATTATAGGTGTTATCACTTCAAGTAGCCTTGACTAACTTCATCAGTGATGAGAAAAATAAGGAGTTGTAGATAATGGTCTTAGACTTGGTGGAGGAGCAACGTATGCAAGCGCTTGCTCACATTGAACATTATCAAGAGAGGTAGAAATAGAAACACCACCATAACTTGACCAAGCGTAAGATCAAGGAAGGTGACATAGTCCTCAAAGCTATCTATGAGCATGCAGATAAATTCTCAACCAATTGGGAAGGGTCCTTCTTGGTCATCAAAGCCTATGATAATGAACTGTTTAGAATAGCCACCATGGATGGGAATGAGCTGGTCAATTTGGTTAGTGATTCCTATCTAAAGCCATATTACATGTAGCTGATGGTCATCAACAAGTGAGCCTACTTTAAAATGGCCTATCGAGGCCTTAAACCGGCAACATAGACTGTCAAGGCCTTAAACTCATAACACGACCTGCCAAGGCCTAAAATTGATAACAACATGGCCTACTAAGGCCTAAAACTAGTAACACCATGGCTTGGTAGGGCTTAAGACTGGTAATACCATGGCTTGTCAAGGCCTTAAACTAGCACCATAGCCTAACAAGGCTTTAAACTGGTACCATGACCCACCATGGCCTTAAATTGACAACATTGGTGACCTGGGTGCTTGGTTTTATTCTCCATGTGGCCTATATTTGCATTGTAACTATTTAACATGATTTGTTTGCTTATTTTTCATATTCCTTTAGAGTTTTTTTTGTAGGATGAAGCATGGGGCCATTGCAAGGATGCAACTCATTATGATAGAAAATCATCACATGACCTTGATATGCAAGATTTGGTGAGTTTGTCTTGCTATGTCAATAATACTTGTACCATCATCCTCCCTCTAGCACAACTCCTTGAGCCAAGCCTCGTAGCTTGATTATAGCCTTCCATACCTTGAGTAACAATGTTAACTCATGTTTGCCACTCATGCACTATAGCCATATGATATGCCCTTAACATGCTCCATCTTCAAGTCCACATGAAAGTAACATAATTCATTTAGTGGAAAAACCATTAAGTCCATCAAGCATAACACATCTCATTCAATGGGATAACTCTCAAGACTATTGAGTATAATGCAACTCATTTAATAGGGAAACTATGTTAAACTGGCCTTGGCAATGAAACCTAATGAAGGTTTCATCCTACAAAAAAAAAAAAAAAAAAAAAGAGCAACAGGAAAAGCAAATTGTTAAGGAGCCAAATGGCCAAAGAAGCCTCAAAGCCCAATGGCTAAAAGCTCTTAGAAAGAAGTGGTTGGTTCCTCAAACATAGTTGCCAAGCAACCAACACTTCAAAATATGTCAGTATCACACTATAGCCAAGCCATGGTGGCAACACTTGGAATTCATTGCTAGCTTCCATGACCATCTTCCTAATTACTACTATCATTCCTTCATCATAGCCCAATTCCATCATCACAAGAAATCTTTGACATGGTTTGGCACAATTGGATCAAGCATGAAGAGGAAGCATCGATGGTGGACTTACAGTGGTGTTTTGTATTCTTTGTCAGTGCCTCTCAAGTCAATCCTCTAGACACCAACAAGGAGGGACCAATGAAACACCACCAAATTTGCATGTTGAAACCTATGTAATCCGATCCCATGAAACTTGAGGTAATATTTTATTATAAATATGAAGGTTGTAATCCATAAAGGGGAAATCTCACATGTTTCATACTTTTGGGGCTAAAAAATGCTTCATAAGTGATCAAAGCCTTATTCCCCAAGTGAATGAAGTCATCTACTATTTGTATTTGGGCTAGGAAAGTCAAAAATTCCTTTTAGAATGCCAAACATGGCAATTTGATGTGTTTTATGGGGGTATACATTTCTTTACGTTGACACACCCCCTACAATGAGGTAAGCCAACTAGGAGACTTCAAGGCTAGTAAAGAGGAGTGCAAGGGGGTAGAACTCACCTATTCCTAGTGTAAAAAGGGAAGTGACCTAGCCTAGAGGAGTTGACCTTCACCCCCAGAGTTGACCACCCATCCCCCCAATGTTGACACTCTCTCCCTAGTGGGGGAGGGGTTAGCTAGTTAGGATAGAGGGAGTTAGACAGCATGGAGGGAGCTAGATAGTTAGGATGCATGGGAGTGGATCTCACCTAACCCTTGAACATGGTAGCTAATTTTTAGCAATTTGGCAGCCAATTTGCAACCAATAAATCAGCCATTTATAGCCAATTTGTAGTCCAAATCATGGCCATAACCCTATAAAAACCAAACCTTGGCACCATGTTAATGTTCCACACTTTGGCAATTTAGCACCCTTGGCATTTTGACATCGAAGAGCTCTTGCTTCCTTAGCAAAAACATAGCTTCTTGGTGCCTAGCAATGTGGAACCTTTGCAACTTGTTACCCCCCTTAGGATCTATGTACTTTGGGTATCAATGTTACTCCCTGAGATCCCCAAGTCCCAACATGGTGCACTTTGGCCATCCTAATCATTCACATTTTTCTAACCTTAGTGGTAACTAGCATTGTAGATCTAAGGTGGTGACAAAGGAGGTTCGATAGCATCAGGAGTGGTAGAGATACTAGATCGTGGAGTTGATCATGGCCTCAATGGGCTTTGAACCCCTACCCAAGTGAACCCTCCTTTGACCCCCATCATGGGCACCTTGTACACCCCTTTGAACTCATTCTTTGTTTATTTAATAAAGTTTACGATTTCATTTTGTGTACAATTCCAGAGATAATTGTTATATTTTTAGTGCATTCCTTTATAGATTTGCATGTCCCTATTTTGTTACCCCTGTTTTGCAACCCTCCTAAGTCCTTGGGTGATCTATCGAACCATCCAAGGCACCCTAAATCCCATTTTTCCTATAGAGGCCCTAGGGGATTCGAGGTTGAGGCTGCCTACAACCAAGAATCCTTAGTTTTTCTAGCAACTGAGATTTTCCATCGCAATAGGATGCTTTATTAAAAAGAGAGTCCACATTCGAATAATCAATAAAGCATGACAATGATTGAAAACACTGATATCAAGGATCTTAGAAACCATCATCAAATCAACAAATTCTAGTAGCAAAGATAAGTTAGAAAAATAACTAGCATGGATAACATTCAAACCTTGATCTTTCCCAACCAACTTTAAATGACTCAAAAAATTAACAAGGTAAATAAGCCAAAAATTACATGAAAACATACCTTTTAGAAATTTCCTGAGTAATAGATTCATATATATCATTAGGTAATTTGTAAAATGAAAAAGAAGTAGTGGTTCCTCTTGAATGATCACCTACTGAATTTGGCAACATTACATGTAATATCCCTAGAATGGCAGAAGATTAACAAAATTTCAAATACTTAGGCTTGTAGAATCTAGAGTTTCCAAGTTCAACCTTAAATATAGTAATTGTGACTTAGAGTATAATTTAAATATAACATTTTAAATTTCATGAGTTAGCCAAGAATTAACAATAATCAATATACCAAATCTAAAAAACTAATACAAACATTATTACTATGTACATGATTATGTAATCAATCCCATTATAAATGGGCTTGTTTGTTTTACTTATGATCAATGGAAAATTTCACAAACTCTAATTACATTGATATTTTTATCACACATCTTTACTTATAGTTTCTAGAAATGAGCAATGGAGCTATTTTATGGAAACAAAAATGTTATGAAAAATGGGTGAAAATAAGGTTGTAGATAAGAAACAATCTACAAAACTTAGTAGTAGCATATAAAAATTTGAATATATATACCTTGAAAATTCATTAAAACTAAAAATATTTGGATAGAGATGAAAAGAAAATTGCATTTACTTTTAACATCCAATTTATTAAATGATATAATTTTTTTTTATTTTTTAAATTTTCAAATGGATTTTTTTATTACAAATTATGAAATTATAAATCAATTTAGATTTATTTTAGGAAGATCTACTATAATGGCTATTTTTTATATACAAGAGTTAATGGAAAAAATTATAAAATATAGGGAAAAAATCTATATATGGTCTTCATTAACTTGGAAAAAGTATATGATAGAGTGCTTAGAAATATTATTTGGTGGGCCTTATGGAGGAAAAACATCCCTGATAAATATATTAAAGTGATTTAAGACGTGTGAAGGAGCTATCACTAAAAGTAGAACAAGTTATGAAATAACTTGTGATCTTCTAGTCATAGAAGGTCTACATGAAGGATCTACACTTAGTTCATACTTATTTGCCATTATTATAGATGGATTAACAAAGGAAATACAAGATGAAATCCCTTGGTGTATACTATTTATAGATGATATTATCTTGGTAGATATAACTTAAGAAAATATTGCTACTAAAATGAAGAAGTTGCTCTAGAATCAAAAAGTTTAAAAATTAGCAAAAGTAAGATAAAATATATAGAATTCAATTTTAATAATAGCATAAATAGCGGTAAAATAAAAATGATAATTTAAGGTTGAAAAAATCCCTCACTACAATCCTTTAATCAGATGGTCAAATTGATAAAACAGATAAGAAATAGTATTAAGGTAAGATGGTCAAAATGAAGATAGGATAGTGGTGTTTTGCATTATAAAATAATACCAATAAAATTAAAAAATAAATTTTATAGGACAACAATTAGGCCTACTATCTTATATGGAAATGAAGGTTGGGAAGTATAAAAAAGGCATGAACAAAAAATCAGTGTGGTAGAAATGTGAATGCTTTGATGGATGTCGAATATTACTAGAAGAGATAAACTACATAATATAGACATAAGAGGAAGACTTGGAGTCATTTCTATTTTAGATAAGCTACAAGAATGTCATCTTAGATGGTTTAGTTATATGAAAATAAGATCCAACAATGAGCCTATAAACAAAGGTTGCTACATTAATGTTCCAAGAAAGCCATCGAAAAAAAGACTAAAGAAGACATGAAAAAAATGATTGAAGATGATTTGAAGGAACTACAAATAAAAAAAGCTTTAGCCCACCCTAGTTTGTTAGGAAAAGGATATAATAATGATAATGAGAAAACTTTAGAACCTAAACACTAGAAGCAATGACATTTTGAAATGGGTTTCATTATTGAAATGAAAAATGTGAAATAGTCCCAATCCAAAACATTCTCTGCATTTTTTGCAACTATGTCTTTAGCATACAAAATTTAGTTAAACTAATGTAGAAAATATTTGCATCTTACTATAATCCCAATGTGCTTTGATATAATAATGATTCTCTATAGCCATTTACTTTTATCTAAAGCCATATCAATATATAACAAAGAGCCACAACAGTAGCTCTTTATCACATCTAACAAGAAGATGGGTGAAAGAGCCATAGTCATAGCTCTCTTTGTCTAAAATATCACATATCACATTTGTAGAGAAAGAGAACTAAATCACACAAAGATGGTGGTACTATGTATGGGTGAATTTGGTTAGCACACCTCCCACATTTATTTTCCATATGCTTTTTGGATATAGAGTTTCAATATCTTGCTGTCTTGAAAACTTGAAATGCATAACTAGATAAAAATATAAGCAAGTTATCTTTAAAGATAATTAGGAAATTTTTGTTTAAATTTTTAAAGTAGTAATGGAATGTACATTGAACTTTTTGTGTGTTGAGTGTTTTGAGCTTGGTGTATTATTACTTCTTGCAAGGGCTCTTTCATTTTGCAAATTTGAGTTCTTGATCTTTGTAGTAAAAGCATTTTTTTAATGTCATGTTAGCATCTAGCAGAAGTCAAAATTTACATCTAGATGAAAGCTTTGTCTCTAGATGAAGCTTTGCATTCATAAGCACTCGTAGACTCATTAAACAACTCAAACAAGAAATAATAGCTAAGTGCTTTTTCATCTAGATGAAAAATTATCATTTAGATAAAAGCTGTTAAGTAGCAGACTCTTTGTAAGAACCAAGTTATTTCTTTTTCAAACATATGCATCATGTTAACATATAGAGTTGACATTTAGAATTGTGTTGCTTGCTCTACTTAGCCTGATCTGCTCTAACAACTTAGCACCTTCTACAGTTGGGTATTTCTCTACTTGCTCAACTCTTATTCTTAGCTTTGCATAGATAGCTTGTTTTGAATTTTTTTACTTTAGGGGAACCATGCTCAAATAATAGCATGTTCATTATAGCTTTTTTAAATCTAGCTTAGCATATAGAATCCAACTTGCAGAACCATTTTCAATTTTACAAAGAGTTTGAAAAAAGCTCTACCATGTAAGTAGTTCACAAATAGGCTTGAGTGGGGCTATGCTTAAATAACATTTAGAGCACATGCGCTTTTAGATTTTTTAATCCAACTTAGCTTGTAGAGGCTCATTTTGAATCTACAAATAAAAGCTCGTTTAGTTCTACCATGTTAGCTCAACCGAAAAGCACAAAAAAAAAAAAAAAACTAACTAGAAGAGCAAAGCTTTGGTCTATGAAGGATGCAATCAATTTAGCTCTCTCATGTTAGCTACTCATTCAAAATGCATCTGCTTAAAATTTTTTTCAAGATCAACTTGTAGAGTCATCTTGTAGAACTAGTTTTTTATTCTACAAAAGTAACAAAAATCAATTCTACCATGTTAGCCCAGGAAAGCAAAGCGTAGAATAAGATTAGTTTGTAGATCCACTTTCTCACTTTATGAAGGGCTTGTTAAATTAGCTCTACCACATAAGCTCTTGGTAGTAGAACTCTATGCAACTAAGTTTTTTTAAAAAAATCTTTAAGGCATGTGTGTAAAAGGTTTTTATTCTAGCTCAACAAAAAGGATCAATATGTAGAATCATTTTCAATGATGAAAATAGCTCTAACACATGAGCTAAGAAAGGTAATGCTAAATAGAATCAAACTATTATAAGAGGAATGAGAATTTGCTCTACCACTTTAGCTTGAGATGAAAAGTGCTAAATAGAATCACCTTGTAGAACAACTTTTCTATTCTAGATGTGCTTTCTTGAACTGCTCTACCATGTTAATGTTTATTTGAAAAGATCGATTTAAATGTTTTCATAAAACATCAATTTAAACATTTTTTTTAAAACAAACCCTTTGTATCAATTTCAATCTTGATAAGCACCTTGAGGATTGTAGAACTTAGAAGGGGGGGATGAATAAGTTCCCCGAATCCAAGATTTTTCAACATAAAGAACACATCAATTTTATGTGATTCCCCAACTTGGATACTCCACACTTAGAGGGAAGTTCACTTGCACACCTCAAGACTTTGTTTATCTTAAAATATGATTTAAAGGGTACCACACCCTATACAACTCTAATCTCTTCTTTGGAGTGATTTGGCACCGCATATCCACTCAACCTTGCAAGGTCCTGTCATGTTTAGAATGTAGTTTCTAGGATCCCACAATCTTTACAACTTGAGCTCTGATCTAAAATGTTATGACACTACACCAACCACTCAATCTTGTAGGATCTTGACAAGCTTAAGACAATGTCTTCTCACAAGAAGCACATAAACCCAAGGGGGGCAACAAGAAAGAGAAACAAAAATTACAAGAAAAGGATGCACCTGACTTACTAGTCTTTGTACTTTGAGGTATAGTACAAAATCACTACAATACAAAAGATGGTACAATCAAATACATAAATATAAAAGAATAATTTTCATAATGATTGCTTGATGTTGACACTTGCTTGCACACAAAAACTTGCATTTTCTCCAAGAGAATCAAGTCTTCCTATAGCCTTTATGTTTCTGAAATCACCTCGGAATTTATGCAACAACTATTTAACAACTAGGAGAGAAATCTTCTTCAAGATTGAGACATCTCACTACATAGACTCCAATTTAGGGGAGAAGTCTCTTCATCAAAGGAGATGTCTATGAGGAGATGTTTTCATGAAGACATCTTTTCCAAATAGGAGACTTCTACTAGTTTTGAAAGACGTCATCTTTTGGGCATCCTTCATTTCAGCCAAGATGTTTTCTTCATCAAGGAGATGTCTTCTCAACTTTTGGGTTTTGCTTTCTGAGGCTTTCTTTCATTGATTTGGCTCATCCTTGATCTAAGAAACTTCTTCATTTTGCTATAGTCTTCATCTTCATCTTGTTCTCCTTGAGTACTTGTTATTTCCACTATGAAAACTCTTTCATTTCTTAAGTCTTCATTAATGCCTACCAAAACATCATACCCACAACATTCTATATTCTCCAATTTTCTTAAGGTTTTAACATACCAAAAGGTCAACAATCTCCTCCTTTTTGGTGATGTCCAAAACTTAAGAAAATGGGTGAGATGATAAACCAATAAATACTAAAGATAAAATTAAAGTGTTAAGACTTATAAATTCCAATGGCAGTCAAGGACTAGGATAGAGGCTCTAGGGTTTAAGGTGTAAGGAAGGATGATAAAATTGAATATGATATGATGCAAAAGTAAAAACCTGTCTCTAAGAAATGCACCACACAAATATAACCGAAATAAGCACCATCAATCTATATCATAAACCATCCTCAACTATCCATACAATTTTTCATACAATGACCACGTCATATACAAAAATCACATATGTGAAAATCCAAGAATATCACATATGTGAACATCTCCAAAATTTCCCACCTTTTTTGGATGTCAACAAAAAGGAGAGAGAGAGAGAGAGATCTCCAAAGGATCCTAATCACTAACCTTGATTACATCATCAAACTTAGAATCAACTACTGCTTTGGATGGATGATAAGTATGCTCCTCATCATCATCACTACTAGTGTTGGCATTGGTGCTACTGGAACACTTGTCATCATCATCTGAAGACTCTTTCTAATAAAAAAGGGTCCTTTGGGGATGAAGCTTCACTCAAAATTAAGATGAAGTTGTGTTGATGTCAACCTCACCCATGCTAGGCATGGGGCCATGTTTAAATATGTTTGAATACCATGAAAACTAAAAAAAAATTCATATTCATCAATAGTGACATACTAACATAATATGAACATGGACTTTGTACACATTTAATATTAATGGAACATCACAAAGACAAATATTGTCCTGGCATCACCATTGCATTGATAGTCAAAATTGTGGTGCATGACCTTGCATTTTTCTTCAAGCAAAAAACAAATGCCCACCAAAATTGTATACTCACACCAATGTGACAAACATGGGTATCCATTTTTTGGTTCCCTAAATTATCAAGTATCTAAATATTTAGAAGATAAAATAGCAACTATATATATGTGATGGTTTTGAAAGAGTGGTTAACATAATGATAAAGGAATACAACTAGACAGGTAGCTACAAACTACAATCACTAAACTAGAAAAGAAGTTGCAATTAAAGAGAAAAATTTGTGAATATGGATGCTCCATGAAAATTAATTTATGGATGAAATCCTTATGCTATTCCATGTTGGCCCAGGAATCCTTGCTTTCTCATTAAACTATGTCCAGAGTCTAGACTATATCTAATGTGGGATGATAATTTTGTTTCCTTTCAATTTCTTGTCTTAGTGAAGAGACTGTAGAGACATGGCTTGTGACCATATAATTTGAATGTGTATGTTTTTGATAGATACTAACCACAAAATTTGTGCAAGTGAAGACCAACATTGACTTGTGGAAACTTCTACAACACATCAATATCCATCAAACTTTTGTGATGGGCTTGTAGGTTGTAACTCTTGGGTGTTACAAGAGTTACAAAGGCATTCATGACGGGCATTTTCAGGAATGTTACATGCATTCATTGTAGGAATGTTAATAGCATAATGGTGGAGGTGGCAATCATGGTAGCAGTTTCTGGCAGTGAACGGTCATGATGGTGGTAACAACGATTATGATGGTGGTAACAACGATTATGTAGTGGGTGGTGGTGGATGTAATGGCCATAGGTGAATGTGGCATGATAGGAAAAACGTGGATGCCATTATGGGATGGCCGCAACAGCTATAAAGGGGGCTCTTTCTATTAGTCTATGGGGCTCTTTCTATCAGTCCTGGGGTGCTCCCAAATTATCAAATCTTGGAATTAGCTAGGAGGATAGTTATGTTTTTTTTTGGGTGCATGTAAATGACATGTGAGTAGTAGCAGTAGCTTTGCATAGTGCGTGCATTAGAGGCTTTTCTCTCCCTTCTACTTATAGGTGACACATGGTGCACGCGGTGGCAAAAGGTAGTAGGAAATCCGTAATCAGTGGTTTCCTTTTTCTTTGTGGCAGACAATGATGCATCAACAGTAGCAGGGTGTGTGGCAGACTATGACTCTCCTCCATAGAAACTATAGTGGCCTCTTTCCTTTCTCCTTGACTACTGAAAGTGAACGAAGAAGTAGCAAGTTGCTGCTACACGTTTATAGCATGTGTGCACAATAGGGGTTGGTGACATTGGGCCTCCTCTTCTCCTGCCTGTAGTAGTTCATTCCTTTTTCTGAAAATGATAGGTAAGTGGTAGATAGCAGGGATCTCCCTCTCTCTCTCCCCATGGCAGCAGCAATTGCTATGGGAGAGACCAAGAGATAAGTAGCACCTCTCTATAGTAGTCTCTCTCTCTCTCTGACTCTCTCTCATGGTAGTCATGGTTTTCCTACCTGATAGTGGATACCATAGGCAGCGACGGACCAGCAGCATTAGTAGCACTAGGAAAAATTTATTTTCTTAGTTACTTATTGTATTCCAGATAATCATTTAATTTAAATCCTTAATTTTTTAATTTAGTTTTTCATTTTCAAAAAGCCACGTAGCCCTCTCCAGTTTAGACTATTCTCGAGTTTCCGTATTCATACAAGAGGCACCCTAGTTAATAGTCTCCTCAAATGATTTTTTTTTCTCGGTGTTGGTGCATCCAAATTTTATGCATCAACATATTTTTGGCGCTAGGAGGAGGGTCTTTCTCCCACCTTTTGTTTATTATTTTTTCTTGCCATTTTTCTAGCTGTTGCTATCCCATTTTATAAAATATCTATTTTCTATCCCTTTCTAGTCCATATTCTATTTATATTTCTTGAAAATTTCATTTTCTTTGTTTCAAACTTGTTTTATTTAAAATTTCTATTTTTAGCCATTGTCTTGAAATTTTTTTTAACGAATTTTTGAGCCTTTTATTTCTTATTCTCAAAATTTCATTTCTTGAAAACTTTCGGGTTTCATCACCCATTTTTCTTTAATCTTTTTTTTTTTTTAAAAAAAACTCTCATTTCTTAGTCCCATTTTTGAATTTGTGTTTTGGTGGTCCTTACCTTAGTCCTAGGATAGGTAAGGTGGTTTTATTTAATTATGTAATTTTAAATTTATTTTTCTGAAATTTTGTATTTTACTATTGGCCTTTTTAATTTTATAAGTATTACAATTTTATACATTTATGTTTTTCTTTCAAATTTTTTTAAATAGCATATTTTAGTGTTTTTATTAATTATATATATATATATATTTATTGCAATATCTCTTTCCTTTCATGAAATTTTATAGTTTTATTTTGACATTTATTTTCAATAATTTTTGTTAGCCAACCAACTACACGTCACTTTACATTAAGGAAATAAAGAGCTTCATGTTTCCCAAGTTTTATTCCTAGGAGAACCTAGACTAGGATGTTAGGTAATCAACCCCTGGTTCCATTGGTTAGCAACCCCTTTAACTTTACTAACTACCACGATATCCCAAAATTACTCTAGAACATAAAATTGTTCTACGACCCCACAAACCTTACTAGTGATGCTTGCCAACACGTACAATGTTTCAAAACCTTACTAGGGATGTATAACATTGTTCAAAATGATGTGGCATGCAGGGTATTTGTGATAACTTTCAGGAGTAAGGCCACCTAATCATTTTTGATGCTTCTCAATGCCTCCATTAACTCATGGCAGGAGTTCAAAGATAAGTTCTTAATTCAATTTAACAAATTCACAAGCCCTACAATCGCATCAAGTAACTTCACAAGCTTAAGAAAGCTACCTGGGGAAAATGTCCTAGATTACAACCTAAGATTCCTTCACTAGCTAGCCTATGTGCCAAGCGAGATATGTCCACAACCCAATGGCATCCTCAACTTTTACCTATCTACCATTAACCCAGTCTTTGCCTATGCCATTAAATCTGATTCAAACATAACAAAAACACAAGGAGTAATGGCTAAAGCTGTGGAGTTAGAACAAATCACCCTTATGAATAGCATTCAAACTCAATTTAAAATGATGAGCATTAGTAATCCCATGCAATCTAACTCTCTACCTCTACCAACCTTCCTGATGGTCAATACTATATTTCAAATTCTTGTTCCTCTTCAAATGACTCAACGTACAAATAGCTACTTTCAAGGTCCCACATCTTCTTTGTTCCTACCATCTAACATTGGTTTGAATGACAACAAATCGAAGGTGTTAATCCAATCAATCATAAACCCAAATGGGATATCCAACCTTGTTGAACCCCCAACTCAAACTCAAAATCAAATGATCTAGATATTAACTGCACTTCAAAAACTTTCCAATGAAGTAGTTAAACTAAAGCAGAATAACAACAAGGATCCTATACAACTAGAAAAGCCAAGTTCATTAGCCAATGATGATTATTGTTGCCTCCATAACATAAGGCAACATTTTGAGAGGACTTTTCCTCAATTCTTGGCATTATATGGTGATTATACTCAAGGTCAAAAAAATGAGAAACCCCCTATTATGGTCCTTAATGTACCCCATGAAATTGAGAATGAGGAAGTGCCTTCATTTGAACAAGTTATGGTAAGTGACCCCAATCCACATAATACTTGCTACCGTAGACTTAGTGACATCATGAATAACATACAAAAACAAACTAGGAATGACCCTTACACTCCTCCAAACAGAAGAGCAGTTAGTCAAAGTAACACAAATACTCAAATTGGGTCATCCCAAACAAACACCCCACAACAACCAAATCCACCTTCTATACTTATAAGAGCTCCGCCTGAACAAGAAGCTAAAGATGAACACAAGACTTATGACCTAGTTAAGGATTTGAAAAAAATCAAAGCTAACATTTCAATGTATGACCTTTTACACTTTAATGAAATGAAAGAGGTGATTCAGGATGTACTTCATATACCTGAAACTAGAAAAGAAAAATCCCCAATCCCCAAAAGGAAAGTTCACTTCATAGAAACTTCTAACACATTATTAGTATAGAATGCAAATAATTCCATGTCAAGCAAGAAAGATCAACCCCATTTCCTAACAACCTTGATCATTTTAGGGAAAAATGTCCATAATTGTTTGATGGATTTTGGATCAATTGTTAGTGTCATGCCTCTTGAGATATGTAAAACCTTAGGAGAAAAAATGATACCACAAATGAAAAGTGTAATTCAACTTGATGGGTCTAACATACCTATTGTAGGATCATTAAAAAGAGTGAAAGTACAACTAAAACAATGACCTATATTTGCATGTTACACGGACATCTTAATAGTTGACATGTCATCCACTTATGGTGTGCTCTTATCTAGGACTTTTGAAGCTAAGTTTGGGGGCTTCTTTAGGTTATATTTCTCTGAACTATTAATCCCTATCAAAGGAAAATCTGAATACATGATCATGCCAAGAGAGCCTTTCTACAAACAAGTAGTTACAACCTTGGATCAACAAAATCAATCTTTGGAAGATCAAAACACTAATTTTTATGTTAGGGTTATTGAGGTTGAGTGCACTGAACATGTTATAAATGGCCATGTGGGTGGAACTACAAAAATAAATCTTGTCTCTCATATAGATTCCACCCAATCCTATCAAAGTTCTAGAGAAGGTGAAGAAAGCTATGGAGATACCTTGCCTTATCAACAACAAAATGGATTTCATTTGACTGATCCACCACCTTTAGGGAAAGAGAAAGATATAAATAAGACCCTACCTCTTAAAACATTTGAAGGTGTGCTAAATTTTAACGACACATCCATAGAAAGGCCATATTCGATGACTCACAAAGACCTAAACCTGTTAGACCTAAGGTTGGAACTTATATGAAAGGAAAACTTGATGAACTTCTAGTGTGTAGAATTATTCATCTTATGAAATTTTTAAATTTAGTGCTTGATAGAAAATGAACAAGAAAATTACGATTAGATCTTGATTTTCATAATCTTAAGCATTGACAAATTGTTAAACAATGGCTTGACAAGAAACATGTTGGTGAAGTCTTTAAGATAGGAGACCTAGTCTTGGAAAGAGGTAGAACATTTGATTGAGAAAATATTCAAGGTAATTTCTCTCCTATGTGGTTAAGCCCATTTCAAATTAAAGATGTCATTGGACCCAATGTTTATAAAATTACTGATGTGTAAGGACATAGGCTACATAGGAATTTTAATGTATTTCATATGAAGCATTTCTACTTAAGTGCCCCATGTGGACACCTGGTAGAGTCTTAGTTGCATGCTTTCTTCCTCTTTGCCATGCATTTCATTTGTATATATTTGCATTTGCATATTTTCTTTGCATTTACATCATTTATTTCTTAGCATATTGTTTTGATTTTTCTTTTCATATGATTTTAATAATCATTATGGTCTTTTGAGTTACTACGCGTTGGGTCATCAGAGCACCATTGGAAAATAATGTTAGTATAATGCTTCATATAATATTTCTTATTACTATTACATAAAATCTCTTTTATACTATATATTCTAATAATGCTTTCATTCTTTCTAGTCTTTTTCAAGGTTTTAGTTTTACTAGTTATGTTGAATTATGGAGCATGAGATTTGTGCTAACTTATCATGTAATCATCATGATCATGTGAGTGTAGGATAGGTGATGTTGTTGAATGGTTAGCCATAATTAGTAGGTGACCTTGGAAAATCCCTTTTTGCCTCTCATAAGTCCTAGCCCTCAAGTGTGATGATCCATGACTACCTTGTGAATAATGGGATGAAGTGTGTTGATCTCCACTTGAGATCCCTTAGCCACCTAGGAGACCTACTATGATGCTATCAAATTGTAATTAAAGGCACATACATGGTTGAACTACACTAACAGCAAAGTTCCAAAAGGATCGTGTTCTTTGGTAGTGCAGCTAATCAGCTAGACTTGTGTTGGAATTCCTACCTTTAGAATGAAGTACACCATAAGCAAAGTTTCCTAGAAAAAAGAGAAAAAAAGAATAAGGACCATGTTCTTTGGTAGTGTAATAAGTTCTTGAGTGTGATGGGGTTTGGCAGTAATCCCCCTATTCAAGAAAAAGAAAAAAGAAAAAAGATAGAAGCAAACAATCCTTTTTCATCCATCCCCTTGCTTAATGTCAGAAAAAAAAGAGAGAGAATCCCAAGGAAAAATCTAAAAGTTATGGCTAGCCATGATCTAACGTGAGCCTATCCTCCTCATTAAGTTTAGTATGGGTATTGTGCTCAAAAGTAATTCACATGCTTTTGACTTTTACCTTGTGAGAAGATTAGGAGTGAGATCTTAGCTATATATTTTAATTATATATATAGATATATTTAGTTAAAATAATATAATTATATATTTAGAATTTGATTACATAAGATGGTGTGGTAAGGGTGGCCTACATTTAGTTCTCTTTTGATTATATGGTTATTTTAATCATGTTTAGATCGATACAGTTTACTTTTAAGTTTTTATTTGCCTATTTTTTGATGTTTGTGGATTTTAATCTGTTGGATATCCTTTCAAAATTTTGTGGTTTTTTGTTGCTCCTTGCACTTGCATGCAATTAAAGTTTGGGGGCTAAGTGTTGATGTCAACCTTGACCATGCTAGACACAGGAACATGTTTAGATATGTTTGAATACCATGAAAATTTAAAAAAATCATATCATCAACAGTGACATACTAATGTAATATGAACATGGATGTTGTACACGTTTAATATTAATAGAACTTCATAAAGATAAATATTTTCCTAGCATCGCCACTACATTGACAGTCAAAATTGTGATGTGTGACCTTGCATTTTTCTTTAAGTAGAAAACAAATGCCCAGTAAAATTATATATGCACACCAATGCGAAAAATGTTGGGTATCCATTTTTTGGTCCCCGAAACTATCAAGTATTTGAATATTAAGAAGATAAAACAATAGCTATATATATGTGATGATTTTAAAAGAGTGGTTAACATAATGCTAAAAAAATATGGCCAAACAGGTAGCTACAAACTACAATCAATAAACTAGAAAAGCAGTTGCAATTAAAGAGAACAAGTTATGAATATGAATGCTCCATGAAAATTAATTTATGGATAGAATCCTTGCGCTATTCCATGTTGGCCTAGGAATCCTTGCTTTCTCATTGAATTGTGTTCAGATTCTAGACTGTATCCAATGTGGGATGAGCATTTTGTTTTCTTTAAATTGCTTTTCTCAGTGAAGAGACTGTAGGGACATGGCTTGTAACCATATAATTTGAATGTGTATTTTTTGATAGATACTAACAACAAAATTTGTGCAGGTGAAAACCAACACCGACTTGTGGAAACTTTTACAACACATCAATATCCATCAAACTTTCATGATGGGCCTGCAAATTGTAACTCTTGGGTGTTACAAGAGTTACAAAGGTATTCATGGTGGGAATTTTTAGCAGTGTTATGTGCATTCATTTTAGGGATGTTAATGACATAGTGTTGGAGGTGGCAATCATGGTGGCAGTTTTTGGTAGTGAACGGTCATGATGGTGGTAACAATGATTATGTAGCAGGTGGTGGTGGTTGTAACAACCATAGGTGAATGTGGCATGATAGGTAGAATGTGGATGCCATTATGGGATGGTCGTAGTAGCTATAAAGGGGGCTATTTTTATCAGTCTAGGGGGCTCTTTCTGTGAGTCTTAGGGGACTCCCAAATTATCAAATTCTAGGATTAGCTAGGATGATAGTTATGCTTTTTTTGGATGCATGTAGATGACACGTGAGCAACAACAATCTCTCTGCATAACATGTGCATCATAGGTTTGTCTCTCCCTTCTACCTATAGGTGAGACATGATGCATGTGGTGGTAGAAGGTAGCAGGAAATCCACAATTAGAGGTTTCCTTCTTCTTTGTGGTAGACATCAGCATGTCAACAACACTAGGGCATGTGGTAGACTATGACTATCCTCCACAACAACTGTGGTTGCCTCTTTCCTCCCTTCTTGGTTACTGTAGGAAAAACAAAAGGTGGCAAGTTGCTACAACACATCTGTAGTGTGCGTGCATGGTAGAGGTAGGCAACATTGGGCCTCCTCTTCTCCCACTGGTAGAGGTTCATTCCTTTTTCCAAAGATGACAGGCAAGTGGTGGACAGCAGGAATCTCCCTTTCTCTCTCCCCATGGCAAAAACAATAGCCATGGTAGAGATGAAGAGACATGTAGCACCTCCATGTGGTAGTCTATCTATCTATCTGTTTGTCTCTCTCTCTCTCTCTCTCTCTCTCTGCAATCACAATCTTCCTGCCCAGCAGTGGACACCATCGATAGCGATGGACTGGTAGCATCAGTGGGACTAAGGAAAATTTATTTTTTAGTTGCTTATTGTATTCAAGACAATCACTTAATTCAAATCCCCAATTTTTAAGTTTGGTTTTTCATTTTCAAAATGCCATGTAGCCCTCTCCAACTAAGACTATTCCTGGGTTTTCGTACCCATATGAGAGGCACCCTAGGCAATAGTCTCCTCAAAAAAGTTTTCTTTTGGGTGTTGGTGTGTCAAAATTTTGTGCATCAATCTAAGCTAGAGGTTGTTGGAAAGATGAGGAAGCTCCTTTCCTTTGATGACTAACATCAGTAGGTACCCATTGGGATGTGGTTCCAAAGATACTCTCCATGGTCTATTTCTCAAAGGATTTGGGAGCATCACCATGCTCAGGATGTGTCAAATCATGATGCTTAGGATGCATGGAAACATAAGGCTCACCTTAGACATGAGTTGATGGTGCATTAGGCTCAGAATTAGACTCCATTCCTAAGTCATATGCATGGGAAGGTTCAGATGCTATAGATTACCTTAGTGGAGCAAGAATGTCCTCCTCACTATCAGAGATAGGAGGAGTAGTGACCTTCACAAAATGCTATCCATCTAAAAGAATAGGTATGGTAGCAACATCCATTCTCTTACAAAAGTAAGATTGATTCCTTCCAAGCATCCTGATAGCATGAGAAAACGTTCAAAGGAGCTTCTTCAAGGATGATCTAAGTTGTGCCCCAATAGATTTGAACCTACTCAAATGAGGAGAGGCCCTAGAGGATGATGCCACTTTCTTCTTCTTTTCTAATGGAGGTGGCTTGGTGCTTGTTCCTACTTTTGTTACATGATAAAGATTCCTCTTCTTAGCATACTTTCTAAGCTTCTCTTGACTTTGAACAAAGGCATATTTGGAATAGGTACACCCCTTTGACGTATCAACAAGATAATGAGATAGATGTGTTTAAGGATTCTCTACTTGGCATATAAACTAAACATGTCCTAGCAAAGAGTATGTCTCAAATCTAGTGGCTACCCTGTAAGGAGATAGTAGAGCACAAAAGCTTGGGGTGGTAGCCGATAGCTATAGCTTCTACCTTTTACAATAATGTTATAGAGCACAATATGGGACAAAGTTGAAGCATTAGGAGACATCGTATTCTTATGAATACATCCTATATCAAAAGACACACCAAACAGGGCATTACAAAACTCATCATGACTTTCAAGAATATAAATATCATCCATAGTATCAATGGTCACTTAGAAAACATTTGCACTGGAAATCCCAAGGGGTGCATTCACAACTTGGGGAGATACCTCAATGACAAGATCCCCAACCATAGACATGAATGCCCCAAAAACATCATTGGAAATCATAATATTGTAATCAAACTCTCTTATTAACACTTTTGGAACTAGGAAATTTATAGTAATAGAATCATTTCAGCTCAACTCTTTAAAATAATCCATCAAAGTTTGTTGCTTGTGCATGGGAAAAGACAAGGAGTGCTTATAAAGTATATTCATGGTTGAAGTTACCTTAAACATGTGCTAGGCACTGGTCTTTTTGAATTGAGGTGTGTAGGAGCTTGGTGTGTTGTTGGAACTTGCTTTTGATCTCTTCTTCAGTGGTGTCATGGATGTTCCTATCTTCTTGTGGGTCATAGCTACTGAAATCACTGATCTTGGTGGAGCCTTGGTCATCTCTATGGGGTCTTCTTTAGAGAATAAGAACAAAATAAGGGTTTGAATCTTTTATAACCACGCCAACAGGGGCTTTTTGATGAAAAAGAAGCCATAGTTTAGCAAAAGATGATGTCTCTTCTGTAATTAAAATTTTAAGTAAACCTCTTCCTTACATAGTAGACATCTCTTTTTCATTGAAGGAGATGAAAAATAAACATCTTTTACTTGGAGTAGATGTCTCATAGTATATGTCTCTTGTTAAAAGTAGCCATCTTCAGGAAGATGTCTCCTCTGGAAGAGGCTTATAAGGATGGGATTCAAGAAAGGATAGGACAATAGTCTTAATAGATGCTTACAATAAATTAAAAATTTACCTCTACCTACTTTCTTTCCTATTGAAAAATGAAGGTGTTTAGTATGCTAGAAAAAGAAATTGCTCTTTTGAGATTTCTCTTCTTAATCGAGCTTCTTCAATGTCCAAGGCTTGGCTCCCTCTTATGAATTTGTTGGAGAGAGTCTGCTTGTCCTCTTGTCCCTTCTATTTGACTCTCCATTCTTTCTTGATCTCCTTGATCTTTTGTGTGGTCCAATTATTCCCATGGTCATGCATGGATTCCTTTCTTGGTGCATTTTGGTAAGACCTAGGAGTTCTATGTATGACCAACTATTCAGATGATAGAACTTTAAATTGCATTCCCACTACTTGTGCCCAAATTTATGATAATAATAACATCTAACACTCCTATTGTAGTAAGAGTTATTAGAATGATAAAACCTTTGAGGATCCTTTTAATGGATGGGAGCTTCTTTTGATTGGAATATAGAAGCTTTGTTCCTTGGAATAACATTCACCTAAGATAGAGTTGGTAAAGGTGATTCATCTTTCATACAACATCCAAGCCTACTCTTGTCATGTGGACTTCTTCCTTATTCCAATACCATCTAAAGGGACTCTTTTTCTTTTACCAACCTTTTGTTTACAAGTTTGACATCTGCAATTTCTACTTTACCTTGCTCATAGGGCAAGGTTAGTTTTTCATTCTCATCCCTTAGGTTTAAGAGTTCTTTAGTAAGATTAAAAATTGTTGAACTCAATAAAGAAATTTCTTGATCTTTTATTTTAAATTGCTTATTTAATTTTGTGAAAATATTTTGAAAGGATAATAATTCATTACATGACAAATCAAACCTTTCTTCTTCATTGAGTTCATCATCCAAGGTGTCAGCATCATCATCTATGAGAACCATATAGATGAGATGTGAATTTTTTACATCGTATTCCACCTCTTATTCACTTTGTTCTCCATTGTCCCAACATGTGTAGAAATTGGTCTTTTTCATATTTTCATTATTTTTGTCCTTTCTCTATAACCTACCATTACTAGGACATATGGAGGCCACATGGCCTCTTCCACTACAAACCCAACATTCTATGGATTTTTACCTATCTCTTTACCTTTGAATGGATTTGATCTCTACTGATTGGTGCTTTAATCCCTCTTTGATATAAGTATTTGTAGTTTTCTTGAGAGAAAGGCTATTTCCTCTTCATTATCGTCATTTGGCTCATTAGGCTCCTTCTCCTTAGTTGCTGATTTAAGGGCAATGGGCAGCTTCTCTTGAAGAGCTCCTTTGCTTATGAGATTCATTTCATAAGCAATAAGACCACTTTGAATCCCTTCAAATTTAAGAATTGAAAAGTCCTTGATTTCTTCCATAGTAGTCACTTTGGCCTAGATTCCAGTTGTAAAGTCCTATTCATTTTTATTATATCATCGCTTTTGGAAAAGTTTTTACTGGTACCTCCAATGACCACAACCAGATCATTTTCTTTACAGAAGTAATCTATTATTTTCTCATCTTCTCTCATTTTCAACTTATCATACTCACTGTGGAACACTAACAATTTAGATTATTTAAATATTGAGGTTCCTTCATATGTAGCTTCTAAAGTCTCTCAATTTTCTTTGGCCATTTTACATCTAGCTACGCTATTAAATTAAAACTTATTCAATGCACAAAATAAACAATATTTAGCTTTTGATTCATGCATGAACTTATCTCTTTATTCTTGTGTCCATTTGTTCTTAGGCTTTATGGCTTCTATTGTGCTGTCGATGGGTGATGTGTTGCCTTTGAGGATGGACTTCCATACTTTAAACTCCATTGATTTGAAGAAGTGCTACATCCTAACTTTCCAATAAGCAAAGTCAAAACCATCAAACATTGGTGGCTTTGGTTTATGAAGGACGTGAGCAATTTATCTCTTCCATGTCATCCTCTTATTTAGAACTCATGTGCTTAAAATTTGTTTCTAGATCATCTTGAAGAGTCATCTTGTAGAATCCATTTTTAATTCTATAAAAGAAATGAAAATAAACTCTACTATGTCAGCCCATGAAAGCAAAGCACATAATAGGATTAGTTTGTAGATCCATTTTCTCACTCTATGAAGGGCTCATTAACCTAGCTCTACCACATCAACTTTTAGTAGTAGAACTATGTGGGACCAAGTTTCATTTAAAAAGCTCTAAGACATGTGCTAAAAATTCTTTTATTCCAACTTAGCAAAAAGGATCAATACATAGAACTATTTTTGATGATGAAAATAGCTCTACCACATCAACCAAAAAAGGTAATGCCAAATAGAATCAACCTATTACAAGAGGAATAAGAATTTTCTCTACCATGTTAGCTGAAGATGAAAAGTTCTCAATAGAATTAGCTTGTAGAATAGCTTTTTTACTCTAGAAGGGATTGCTTGAACTAATATACCATGCTAGCATCCCTTCAAAAATCTTGATTTAAATTTTTTTTAGAAAATATTGATTTAAACATTTTTGGAAAAGCTCAGTTTCAACATTTTTTAAAAACCTTTGAATCAATTTCAATCTTGTGAAGTGCCCCACCACATCAACATCTAGAATTGATATTTATAACTAGTTTCTAGTTCTACTTGGCTCATGTAAATAGCTTTGCCACATCAGTTCTATTACCACATGATAGAACTAAGAAAAGTTGAAAAATCAAGAGCTTCTAATCCTCCTTGAAGGGATCATTGCCATTTCAGCCCAAGCAAAAGAACCAGGTTTTAGATCTACATGAGCTACAACAAAGATTTTGTCTATAGGGATAACATAAGCTTATACAACAAATCTATTCTTACAGAAAAGGCAAAGTCAATATGGCTGTAGAAGTAAGCTGAATCCACTAGTGAATATAGGGGAGTCTATTGAAGCCTAAAGAGCTATTATATGTAGAGCTAGTGATTTACGTAGGAAGGAGCCATTAGCACCAAAGTTAAAATGACAAATTTCTTTCTCCTTCACTTAGCAATTAAGGCTCACCTGAATCTTATGAAAGAAGTAATGGAAGGTTAGATACAATGAGTATGATAGTTTCTTCTTTAGATACTCCTTTGCAACAAATTAGTCATTGCTACAACATTTCTTCCTCTCGCACTTTCTTTAGTGGAATGACAACAGTTGGAAGAACGAATCTAAAAATGGTTAAAAGGGATGACAACTATAAATTGAAGTAGTCATGCTTCGTGTGAATGTTCAAGTTTTAAGCTTTCTGCTAGAATTAAGATTTCTTCTTCTTCTCTCTCTATTCTTCTCTGTAAAAGCTTTGTGTCTTCTTTTCTCAGAAAGTGTGGAAAGCCCTAGAGTCTCTATGTTGAGATAAGGTAGAGTATTTCCTCTCCTGCTATGCTATCAAAGCTATCTTCTATGACTTTGAGGTTGGGTTTGTGATCAATTCAAGATTGTAAAAGAAACCTTGTAATTTTTTTCTTTGATTAATAGAATTACTCTACCACCTAGAGTTTGAGTAGAGTTTTATGGTGGATGTAGACCATCACATATTTTAACCATCTAAGGAGAATGATCTTCTTTACACATATTTTAACCAACTAAGAAATCATTCTAAAAGGTGGAGAATTAATCTAGGTAACATAATTGTTTGTAGTAAGGAACTTTTTAGCTTTGAATCATTCCTGCATTCTTTTAATTTTGAAGCATGTCTCCACTTCTCCTTTACCATGGTGATGAGTCATGATTATGTCAGCCCCGATATTAGATATCTGATATTGAGGCCTCGATATCAGATACACAATATTAGGTCCCAAGAAACAATGTTGGATATCTGATATCATCTCCTCCATGCTAGCCTATAAATACAACACTTGGTTGCATGGTTGGGATATATTTTTTGTTAGCTATTTCATAGATTGTTGATTCCCAATTCTTTGTCCCTAATGCATGCCAGTAGTGTGATGTTTGTAATTGTATGACACCTTCGTTCAAGTGTGACATACTTGGGCATGTTACATGACTAGAAATAAATATCGGGATTACTCCCATCATTGTAGAATCCACTTAGATTTATTATTGATTTAATTGTTTGATCATTTACTATTTTCTTTAGTTAATGTTTTCATTTATTTCTATTTACTATTCCTGTCATTAAGCAAAATGAGTACAACTTAATCACGAATGCTTAAGTGTAATTACTTGGTAAACCAGTAGTGTATTATTTGGCAAGCTTAGGGATGTACACTTGGCAATCCCTGTGGTAGTTATACGAAGTCCAAGGCATGTATGGATGATTGAGAATGGATACTCATTGCATGTAGGCTAGTTTAGACTTTACTTTCCATCATTACTTAGCTTGATTAATTAATCTCTTTATTTTCATTAGCAGTAGCATAGAGTTAGACAACACCATCATATGCCCCATTGTAGACTAAACCATACATGACAAAGCTACCACTAGTCTAGGTGGGAAGATAGTGAACTATGATTAGAGCATAACGATTTAGATACAAAACTAGTCCCATCCATAGAATTCAACTAGATCGTGCATGAATGTTTGTGATTCATATGGTTGGACATAGGGGTATCTCACCACTCATCACCATTGTCAGGGATGGTGCTAGTTATCTAGATTAGTTGTATTATAAACAATTGCTGTAAACACATTAACGATATATATTTTAGAACAATATTAAATCACACACATCATAAACCAACAACAATGTCTCTTTTACAAGGAAGTGATAATTCATTATATAGCGAAAGCATTCATTGGAGAAATAACGAGATATATGGTGAAGAAAATTGGAGTAATGACCCTTATGCAGGGGTTTTATATGTTCATGACTATCCTAACAACACTCAAAGACAACATTCACCTAAGATAGATAACCCTAAAGGAGATGAAGTAAGTCCTAGACCAGGGGAGGCGTCAAGGCCTAAGACCTTCTCAGAACCTAGAAAAGATAAATCAAAGGACCTAAGGGAGAACTATAGAAGCCATGGTGATTCTTTCAGTTATTAATCTTCCTCTCCCCCTTCAAAATATAGTTCTAACATAGATGAACATAGGTATGGAGATAAGGCTCCATTATAGGGTTGGAATAGAAACAAAAATCAAACCTGCAAGAACACTCAAGGTCATCAACATGGACATAGGAAAAATCGTCATAGTTAACTGAATAGAAATTTTCCTCACAACCTCTCTGATGATGATGAATCCTTGTTGGTCGCTAAGAGCATGATGAAGATAACAGAGGTAGTTAAGATATCTCATAGGCATCACAAAGAGAGTCACTACCTAGGTTTGATATGACTAATATCCCTAAATTTGTACGAGGCTATGATTTAGATTCACAACATTATTTACAAGCCTTCCATGATGCCTGTGCCTTCTACAACATTAAAAGTAGGTGAAGAATGCTTGAGATCTTTCCTAGGATAATAATTGATAGAGCCAAAGTGTGGTATAGATTGTTGAGACCAACTTCAATAAGACGATGGTTCACAATGCTAGAACTCTTCAATGAGAAATACCAAACCTATGCAAGGGTGTCCAACCTAAGGTGATAGATCCAAGGATGCAGATAAGAACAACATGAACCCTTGGACATGGCCTTAGATATATATTATTCTCTACTGAATAGATGCCCAAGCCATGGTTTCTCTGAGGAAAGGGAACCTTCCACATCATAGATGGACTTCGTAATGAAACAAGGAAGATCCTTAGGATGTATGCCCCAAGTCAATTATACAAGCTACAAACCCATCAGATCTAAGAGCTAATCGAGCATGTGGAAAAAGAAGAAAGAGAGATATGAAAATGGGATAATGTTGAGAAAAATCATTGGGACCCAGCTCTTTAAAAGAAGATCCATATCTATGGTACGGAGAAAGAGGTAGCTCTCAATATGGTGATTTTGCAACAAACCTTGCCGATGCAGAAGTCTATTGATGAATTGGAAGAAAAGTTTAATAGGATGTCAAAATGGATATATGAAAATGTTACAACTTTCATAGAAATGGTAGAGGAGAATCTAATACAAAATGAATTAGGTGATCACAGTAAACAAAGGAAGAAAGACCAAGAAATAGTTAGGAACACTTTTCAACAAGTAGGAAAAATGGTTAAAGAAAGTGAGGCTATAGACTTGATTACGGAGGAAGATAATGGATGTGATATCTACATATATGAACATTTGAAGGGCCATTGCCTAGTCTTGTTGCATCTACATGAGTATTGGGTGGATTCCTTAAATATGAAGTTTGTACAGAAGCACATACCCAAGAGATTTCCTCTCCCATAGGGTAATTATAGACAGTTCCACAACTAATTGTACTATCCAATGAGGACTTATTACTAGCCTCAACACTGTCATCAATTATAGTGGCAAAGCCCATAGTTGTGAGGAAGGCCGCCACCAAACCAACCCTATCCTTTCTATTAGCCAAAATCGCATGGCTATTATGTTTAACACCTTGTTTCTCCAACTAGTTCTACATTATCTACTTTAAATCACCACTATCACTCTCTCAAGTACCATCAACCCATGAAATTCCTTGAGAAATCACCATCTTGCACCTCTTACCATCCATCCTATCCTCGATATTCTCATACTCCACGTCATTACATGCCACCACCAATGCCATAGTTAGGTTTGACAATCCAATATCAACAAATGAATGCGACTTGTGCTACAAATGTGCACAGAAATGCTAATGCCATTAGGTTCCCACCAAAAACTTGAAAAAATCATTTCTTTAGGAAGGGTCACAGGAAAAAGAAAAAAACTCATAAACTAATCACATCATTAGAACCAGCATAATGCTAATTTGGTGCAATGCCTTCCTTTTCAACATCACCATCCTCTGATCTTACACAACGGCCATTATCCATTGTTACTACAACACTTGACTGACACAATGAATCTAATAGTGTGGGGAGATAAACAAATGCATGCATACCATATCATAATCAAGGATGCAATCATGGGCCAGACATTCATAATGTTACACAAGGGCCATTATCCATTGTTACTGCAACACCTGACTAACACAATGAATCTAATAGTGTGGGAAGACAAAAAAATGCATGCATACCATATCATAATCAAGGATGCAATCATGGACCATACATTCATAATGTTAACACATTTCATACCCTAACCCACCATACATTTAACAATCAAGTGTGTGACCAAAAATTTGCCTACCTAGCTGCGACAACATCAAAAGACACCTAGTGGCTTGGGAATGAATGATCATGAATGTTTTATACATGCATGGATCCTATCTACCCACTTATTAATCCTTATCATGATGAAATGTTTATTCGTGGAGGTTACCCCCCATTTTAATCTTCAGGATTCAGATCTATTTTTCATGTTTCTGTTTTACAATTTTTTATCAATTTCTTATTTCTTGATACAATTTTTCCAGTTCCTTCCAACTTTTTCTATTTGTTTTTTTCATTTTCTTTGTTATGTAATCTTGCTTGTGAATAAAAAAATCATGTAGCCCATTGAGGTGAGGTTTTCTCTATGTTGTCGAGTCATAAGTGATTGATTATTTGGACAGTGAGACCACATCATCCATCCACTCATTCCATTAATAAGAGTTTTTTGATTTGGTCATAATGACGTTCTTTTTTACCATGAGACTAAAAATAAATTCATAATCATTGTCCTTGGACTGAAAAGTGAAGAACCAAGGGGGAATGTGAAGGGTGTGACATCAAGGGGATTTGTGAATTCTCTTTGGCCACTTCTGTATGTTTTATCATGTTGCTAATGTTGTAATTATATCCATGTAGATCTAACAAAAAATGGGAGTAAGAGTAACCTAAAAAGGCACNTCCAGCTTGCCCTCAAGCGGAGGCAGGGTCAACCGTGCTCGTCCGCAGATCTTTCGGTGCTTGTAACGTTCCAGCCTCGCACCGACGATTTCGGTCAGCACACCTAAAATGTGGTTTGGACCNAACTCCTCCCTTGGACATAATGCCAAGTGTTACTCCTAGAAACTATGATAGTCTTATAGTTGTCAGCTGATGGGATGAAACAATGTAATGTCCNACATTCCAATTTCTATAATCCTTTCTACAATCCATCTCACCTTGCTGTTCATATGATCCTAACTTATGGTTTTGTGTAACATAGAGTTATTATCTTAAATTGGTGGTTTTCATATGTGTGTTTTGTTTCACAGGCATGCATTGCATTCAACCCCTTCAGTGCCTAANTCCCTGGGACCCACAGAAGACTACGAGGACATCTGGCATCAAACTTGGCGAATTTTGAGCTCAAAATACTTGGTTTTCACTAAGTATACATCCTGTACGCTGGCCTACACATGCCCAGCGTAAGGCCCAGCGTATAGCAACTTTTGGGGCTCAAACACTCCTCAAAACATGCTAAAATCAAGCGTCTAGACCCCCTNATGACTCCATCTTCAACCACTTTCAGTGCCTCAATTTAATTTTCTACTTACCTCAGAACTATGGACCTAACCTTAATCCTTCCAACTAATCATAGAGCTTTGTTTTCCATGCTTAGTTATTCCATTTAATGCATATTGTTAGACCCCAATATCAACTACCTAATATTGGGTTGAACAAAACCTATATATATGATCCATGAGGTGTTCCAAAATCCATTCTCTTCATTTTAATGTAGGGGAGTTTTTTTAGTTTTCTCTCATGACTCAAATCTTTGTGAAATTACCTTCTACCTGTGATATTTGACTCTTTCCTACTTTAATTTTTGTGCCATTTGGACT